>JAZHYW010050325.1:0-37694 GCA_037355805.1 Ixodes ricinus | reverse complement strand
ATAGACGTTTTGCCAGTGCGGCCTCTGGGCGCCGCCAACTTGCTTCTGCTAACCACATTTGTTCTTAGCCCGAGACTGAGGCAGGAAAAGGAGGAAAGTTTCAAAGTAGAAGAAATATTAACAGTCGAGGACACGTCTCTATGATGATGTGGTTGTACATGAGAAGGGGATTAAGCCCTGCTTCAGGATATAATCGATGACAATGCAGTGAGTGCTCAGGCAGAGCTGGCGGATGTTCTTCTACTTGAAAACTTTCCTCTTTTCCTGGCTCAGTCTCGGGCTAAGAACAAAATGGTTAACATCCACCAGCTCGCACTGCGCACTCACTGCATTATCATTGCTGCTGCTTGGGTGTGGGTAGATCGCCTGATAGCCAAGCATTGCTGAGGCGCACCCACGGCCTCAGCAACGCTTGATTATCAGACGACATACCCACGCCAGCAGCAAAGATGCGGCGCCTAGAGGCCCTAATTGCCAACGTCTATTGGACAGGAAAGCCGCGTCAGCGTCTCGGCGTGTACTCGGGCTGGGCTCGGGACGAGGACGAGGCTCTGCATCAGTGTTCGCCGAGAACTCGATTAAGACCTCACGTATCCTGCTCAACGAAAGTGACGATCGTCAACGCCGCTTGATGGACCTTGAAAACTTTTCGTCTATTGCACTATTTTATAAAAGAGCAAGTACACTCCGTTTGGCGCCAGGTCCGACCGCGGCCGACTCTACAATCTCTATCGAGCCAGTCAAATAGCTGAGAAAGTGTACGCTCATGCGCTGCGCTCGTCCGTCTCTGTGCGTTTGCTATCAGCCGGCTAAACCAATCAAAGAAAAACCGCAGGATCGTGGGGCATTTGCCGTTCGTCAGAGGTTTAGGCGGGCACATAGCCAGCGCACAAAGGCTACGAGCGCCGTGACGGTGCACGTACTGCATCGCTTGATTGCCTCCATCAAATCGTTGCTTCAGCTGAGATGGGAAACGAAGTATGGCGCATCTCATGCAATGGTGCGTTGCTTTTTCGGAAACAACGAACCGGCCTCCTCTTGACAGAAGGCCGTCAACGAAACAATGTCGCCATAAATCTTAAAAGGGAAATTAATAACCCCCCTACCTGCAACGCTTCTTTCTCTTTGGTTCGATCCTTCTTTCCCGCGTTGAGGTTACTTCTTTTCCTTATCCCTTCCCCCGCAAAGGCTCACTTCCTCATCTCTTAATGAACCGCACAGGGGAAAGGCCGGGCTCGTGATGAAGAACCGCTTTGGCAAGCCGGGACCCTCGAGGAAACCCAATGACGACTCTGCTTGAGTTCCCGTGTCTTCCTCGTTTTCTTTCTTCATTAACTTGTCGCGTGTTTGTTTTTTCGTGTGTGTTTTGTTTCGGGTTAATAACCTCTCAGCCGCCTTCCCGTAGGGCGGCCATTCTGACGGTCTCTGTACTTACGGGCACTGTATCCTGGGCGAGATATAAACAAAGCTACTCGTATAGCTCAGCAGATCTCGGGTGTCTTCCATTTAGATTTACGCTCTTCCTAATTGTTTACTACTTCGTCTAAGTTGCGCATCCGTTTTTTTTAATTATATATATTTTAGACCGGCATTACACACTTTCCTAAGTGTTTCTCCTGATGATGTTTTCTGGCATCACGTCTCATTGTTTTCTTGAGATTACAAACCTCAAACACACTCTCTGCGTTAAAAAGAGTGTCGTGAAAATATTTCCGGGAAGTTTAATTACCTGTGTGCTATCGAGGTTAAAAAACTCCATAAAGGATAGTATTGAAATTCGAACAGTGAATACAAGCGATTGATTATGCCATGTTATAAAAACAATGATGTATGTAACCAAAGAATAAATTTTAGAACTTCCCATTTTATGTTTGTGAAATATATGTTTATTTATTTATTTATTTATTTTGAGACCACAGACAGCTTGGTGTCTCCCTTAGTGCTAAGCAGCAGCAAAGATTTTGGCCATGCATTGGCCAAAGGCTGATGACGGCTTTTGGCCAATGGCTGATGGCCAGTGGCCAATCGGCCAGAGAAAGACCAGTCATCGGCCAATAGCTGGCCACTTTCTGGCCACTGGCCAAAGGATCATTGTCAGTCAGTGGCCAATGATTGGCCAACATCTGTGCTGATTGGGTGGTGCAACTTATCAATGTCAGATACTAGTATAATTGTTCGCGGAGACGATAAAAAATGGAAAGTTAGGCTTCATTAAAAAGAGTAGTATTTATAACAACATATATATTAGTGACGTCCTAGTTTATGAGTCAGCAGTCCGCCAGTATTGATAGCACTTTTGTGAGAGTCGTAGCGAAAAAATGAGGAGAAGCGCAAAATGCTCTGCACTCTAAAAGAAAGGGAGGAGAAATGAAGAAAAAAGCGATGTTCCTCCCTATCGCCAACAGAAGGAGGAAATTGCACCCGTTCCTTCATTTAGCCGATTTAGATGCAGCGCCACCTGTTGGCGCTTGAAAAAGGGACGAAGATTTCTCCCCCATGGGTCATGGCGGCAGCGGGCGGTCGGACCGCCGTTGCCGCCGTGAGCTACGTTCAATGGCGGTGACAGCAACTGGAGGGCTTGGTTACCGCTGTCACCTAGAGCAAGCCCGCTACCGCCCATGCGTGGTGCACTACTGCCCATGTGCGGTGGGGAGAGAGAGGGAAAGGGGGGGAGGGGGCTTCGAGGCTTAAATTAAATAGCCGATGCATCGTAACAAAATCTTGGATCCGGCCAAACGCTGGCGTGTGAAACGCTGGGGCGTGTTTACCTAAACCCTCGAACGCCCCCCCCCTCCCTCCCCCTCTCTTATTTCTCGTCCCGTAAACCAGGTGATGTGACGTCCATGAATTCGCCTCATTCAGGGAAACGAAATGATCTCGTTGACTTACCCCGTAAGCTTTTCTGAATACGCTCCCCTGGGAGGTCCTTGTGTCCTTGTACGTTCCTTTCGGCTCCTCACCTCAGACGCTTCGTATGTTGTCTCACGCTCAATGTCTCCCAAGGTCCCGCACAGGAAGGAAGCGTCTTGCGATTCCCCGAAGCTTCGCGGGACTAAAGCTTTCCCTTTCTTTATGTACTGGCTGCTCTGGCTGTGTTACCCGCTTTCTTATCTCCTCTCTTGCCAGCTTTGTATCCTGTTTCGTCGCCTTTGGATGTGTGCGCAGTGACCGTACAGGCCCTTTCCCGGACCCCATTCCTGTTTTTCGGTCCGCTGAACGGCTTCCAGACTCGGGCACCACGGTCCTTGTCCATCTGGGAGTTTTGTTTGTTCTTTTGATTCTTCGTAACGCTGCATTGTACTACGCCGAAAGAGAGCGTTTGTCGGGGTTTAGGAAGCACTTTTTGTGCTAAGTTCGAACGGTCTTTGACCTGAGGGATTTCTTTTGAATCCGGAGACCAAACTGACGAATTTCTTTCTCTAGGTTTGAAGCTCAACTGAGACCTAGAACGAGATTTCGCTAAGGTAGGTTCATAGATAATAACAGAGTTTGTGTGGTAAAAAATGTTGGGTTGTGGTTTATATTAAACCCAATTCGAACCTGAAACGATATCTGCTAGCCGTAGTTTTGTAAATGAAAAATACGATGAAACTACAGATGACGGTTTGGAGAGGCCAAACACTGGTCGTTCTATTTGTAGGGTTAATTTAAACAGTAATATCTACGAAAAGTGTCAACTGAATTCAGCTGGCGTTGTGTACAGACTACAATATACCGACGTTATAAGGAGTGTCTCTGATATTTCCGCTCAAATGGAGAGACAGAAAGAATATGGCGCGCGTGCGCAGTAGAGCCGGCATGCGTCTAACTTTGGAACTTTTTCTTATGAGTCCATCATCTTAGAACTGGCGCCACCTGGCAGAAAACGGTGTTCCACGATTCCCAGGATGAAGCAATGCGCGCATCATGACGAAGAGGAAAAAAACGTCTTACAACGAACTTGAGAGCAACAAAATAGGCAACAGTACGCACAAAAAAGACTTTGGGAAAGCCCGATCTATACTCAATCTCACAAACATCTTTAATGCAGACAAAGGCACAGGCACGAGCGCGTGGCTTTGGAGAGTTCCTCCCATAAAGAGTGTGCAATTGAGTTTGCCCTAGGTAGGTCGCGCAATCTGGTGCGCAACTCTTGCAACGATCAAAGTTCGTTTCGATGTTTGCCTCGTTGAAGATGCTGGACTTGCGCTGGCATAATGCGCAACAGCATAAACATAAGAACGCCCTTTTATATAGTCTGCGATTAAGCTGTATCGTGCCTCATCCTAACGTGCAAAACAATGAAGTCTACGAAGCGCGAGGTTCTTGCTTTCCGCATCGGGGGAGGGAGTTAACATTGGTGTTTGGAGATGAAATGCTGCATTTTGAATCTATTTTTATCTATTCCCTCGAGCTTTAGCATCACTTAATTGATACTATGTTTCGGTGATTGATTCGATTTGTTGTAGCGTTCAGTCAAACCGTCAAAAATGCATTTGTGTCTGTAGTTGTTTTATTTTTGACGAGAGAACACTAGCCGCACGCCAGAACGTCGCGGCATGCGGCCGGCAGAAGAAATGTGTAAGGTGGGCACATTATTCTTTTAGTTTATTCAAGATAGCAAAATAGCGTTCTGGCTTGGATACGCTGTCTTTGTGACGCTTGATATTGTTATTTCGTGAAAAATTCCAAAACGTTATTCGCAAATTTGTTGTTTGTTTTTTGTTTTGCTTTTTTGGTTGATGCTGGCTATCAATTTGTTAAACAATTCGAAGTACTTTGCATAGTCTAATTTGAAGCCGAGTTATTGTGACAGTATAGAATGCACATTAATCTAAGTGGTGCGTAAAATAGTTCAAGTACCGCCAAACATCTCAGAAACACTTTTGTTTAAAGATTCAGATGTATACATCGAATCCTTAATAATGCAGTTTCTAAAAACACGGCCAACTCCTGGACTGTGGTCATATATATATGTTCCGTCAAGGCGAAAGGTTTCGCACCATCTTAATTTTCTCATAACCTGGTATTTATTTTTTTGGGTACGTTGCAATGCATCAAATCGGCAGTAAATGAATTTGAATTAATATACTTTGTTTAAACAAATCACAATTTACATATTTTAAACTAACCATATATTGCGGTGACAAGTCTTCCGAAACGAAAACAATCCCCAAAAGGTTGGTAATGGAAATATCGCGACATTTATTTCTGTAAAATATTAAGAAACGTGAAATAGTGGCAACTTCCCAAAATATAAAACCATCGCATTATGCTTGACTACTCTTTCAACAGTGGTAGTGTATTTTTATTGAATATGAATATATATGAATAAATGAATATGAATATGTATACAAATATTAAAGAAAACAAGCTTCTTGTGAATACTCACAAAATAAAATAATAATGTGAATGAAATTAATCTCACCTCAAACACATTTCCCGCGTTGTCATAAAATAAAAAAAAACTGCTATACAAATAAACAAAAGTAGGGGAGGACACGTTCTAGAGAATGTTAATCACAATGATTAGCAATCCTACACCAAAGTAAACCACAACAGATTGTTGCGTGAGTACCTTCTGCGTCCGAATGCATTTATTTGATTATCCGTGATATGCCGGGAACATTATCTTCACAATACCAAAGGAACAGCTCAGTTCTACCACAGACACAACCAGGGTTGTAAAAGTTACTTCAAAAATGTACCTAAGATACAGTTACAGCTACTCATACGAAAAGGTACCTAGGTACGTACCTAGGTACTCGCTTAAAAATGTACCTATGTACAGGTACAGTTACTTCAAAGATACTTTCCTTATTTATTTTCCCCAAATTTGTCAGAGTATATTGGAAGTAAAGCTTTTATACTAATGATACACACAAAAGCGAGTTCGATAAATGTGCTTTATTGGTGTCAATGCGATGTCCACATCGGAGTTGAGTCCTCGCGTGCCTTATCCCCACGCTCCAATTGGTTCACCGAGGCCACAGCTTCCACTGTTTACCATATCACGCCGAAACCGCCGAAATTCACTTGTTGACGTTCTTGCCCTCAGAGCCGGTGCTGATGTCGACGGGCCCAGAAGACGTCAGCCGCATGAAGAAACGCATGAGTCGAGTACATATCCCCCAACCTTCACGACGACAAGCAAAAAGCTTCAAACTTCCTTGTTTTTTTTTTTTTTTTTGTTAGTCGCAAGAAAATAAGCTTTTTTTCTGATCTTTTTTAGTTTTGATAATTGCAAAATTTGAGTCCGATTTATTGAGTGAAAACTGTATTATATACGCGATGTTACATTGCTTTACGATTGTAATTATAATTTGTTTTCAATTATATTTTATATTGTATTTATGGCAGAAGAGAGCCACCACCAGGACAAGATACAGGCAACAGAAACTGCGCACATCTTTCAAGTTATCTCATCCCTTGTATAGCTGTCAGAGGAGCTTCAAACACGCAATGAAGTCGATTTTGGTTTGAGATGAAGGAAGCAGGTCGATATTTTCGAGATCCGAAGCGATTCGATAAATTGGTGTGGCCAGAACGGCATCGCTAATACACCGTTCGCTCAAATGAACACCGCCATTCGCTAAAGTGTCGTTAGATGAAACATCATGGGCGGGGCTTCGTTCACTAAAACGTCGTTCGATCAAGTCAGTGCCTCCCAGGTCGTACCCAACTCAACGTTAATCACGGCACATGGAAGTGTGTTAATACTTCAAGATTTATAGTTTCTACCATTTTGACGAAGTGAATAGAAAAGTACCTGTAAAAAGCAATTTCACTTAGTTACAAGTTACTGGAAAATGTACCTAAGATACAGATACAGATACCGAGAAATGAATGTACCTAGGTTTGTACCTCAGGTACAACAAAAGTACCTAGATACCGATTTCCAGTTACTTGTACCTAGGTACTTTACAACCCTGGACACAACCAGTCACTACGTTTTCTATATATGCGGTGTCGTACTCAGTCAAACGAGCCATCGCCGCGTTTGGAAGTCAGCCAACGAGAAAGGGGCCAGCAGAAGAAGACGACGCGCCGGCGACTGCCCGTTGTTGCTCTTTGCCGGTGGAGGCGCTGACTATCGCCCGACTACGGCGCCTCCTAGACATGTGCTCAGGGGCCATGCACGAATTCTCTTACAATCAAAATAATTTTGTTGAGCTAGGCTCACTTGCCTGTGCTTTCTTTCTATACGACACCCCAGAACTTCAGTGCGACGTACAGAGCGCTGACGTCGAACAAACGGCCTCAACGTTTACGAGGTGCTTGAGAACGGTGATATATACCTCATTAAACAGCTAAAGTACGTATCAAAGATTGCAGAAACAAAACAGTGAGCGTTTTGCAGTAATGCCAAGAAAACCTCCGATTACTTTTTTTGTAGTCATTAAGACGTACATTAGCTGTTTTAGTAAGTTGTACCACTCAGCTATCAAGCCGCCTGTGGAAGTTGGCAACGACGGTTCGACGTCAGCGCGCTGTGCGTCGAACTGAAGTTTTGGGGTGTCGTATATGGGACAAGGGGTCTAAGAATATACCCTTCTTTTCTGAGAGTGAAGCCTGATTCTCGTGTCTAATAGGGCATTTCGTCACCGAAATTGTTATCCCTTTTTTCGGATACGGTCGAGCGTAAAAGCGCACAAAACGAATATACATATCTCCATTGCTCTGCGAAGCTTGGCATTATGTCGTTATTCTTCACAGACGCAACCCTGTTACCACTCTTTAGAAAAAGAATACTTGCTCAAGCCCACTCCAAACACGACCCGTTCCACTCAATACCCAATCACCGCCCCCCGGGCCCCCTTCTACCAGGCGGACCAAGCGAACAGGGCCGCCGTAAGAAAAGACACCGTTGTCATAGAGTTGAATCCTAAAGCTCGTAAAAAGGCAAACCACCAATGTAACAAAACAAAATTCTGTGCCGTATTTTTAAGGAAAGGTGCAAACCCCAAATGTTGTTGTTTGTCTGCTTTGTTCGTTTTTTTTTCGGGGGGGGGGGGGATGGGTGTGAAGTGAAATGGGGAAGCAAGGAAATGTGTGTGTCGCCATTGATGGGACGAATCTCTACCTCGAACACCCCAAAAGACCACTCAAAACACGAAGAAAACAAATGCACCAATCTGTAGAGAGATGGCGCTTCCATCACCTTTGTCAAAAAATGAATCATATCCCTTTTCTTTTCTTCTTTCCTTATTCGGGACGCGGTGAGAGCGAGCGACCAGGCTCCAAAACCTCCACGCCCATTCTGACATACGGAGTAGGCAGTGTACCCAGGCTACTCCGCTTCTCGTGATGCACACATTATCCCCCCCCTCCTCTCTCTTTTGCACATCGTAATCAAAACAAGACGAGAGAAACAAAAAAGTCAAGAGGGACATTAAAACTACATTGGACTCACCGTTACACAACGTGTCGCTTTCCAGATGTTTTTTTTTTTTATTCTCCCCCTCCGGCACAGAATAAAGCGTCTAGCTCCTCCATTTAAGATGGCTCTCCCCATCCGCGTGATCACTTGCCAACGGCACGGCGATGGGGCAGAAGTACTGGCGTCTCTGGCACAGAGCATTGTCCCCCTTGTGATATGCTCGTTTGTAGAATGGGGCAAGATCTGCGGGATGAGGATAGACACGTTTTCCTCGACGCATTTCCTTTTTCTCCCCGAAACCTCCTACCTCCTGCATTCGTAACTAAAGAAGATGCCTGTCTTCAGGCTTAAACTGTCGTCTCCAACCTTCTTTTTCATATCGTTATCTGCGGTGTATTCTGCGGGACTATTTTGTGTTTTAGAGCACAGCTCTCAGGCGTCTGTTTCCGGCTTGAGCGGAGTCGGCGTAACCGTAAGGTCGCGTGACCCCAACAGGTCACGTGACCTCCGCTAAAGTAACGTAACCCCCGTGAGGAGGAGGAGAAAGGAGGGGTATACCGTCCCCTCAGTACCCTTCCTCCTCCTTCTCAAGAGCTGCGCTCCAATTCGGCGTTACAGGGAGTTGTGAGCGGCTTTAATTTTTTTCCACTTTTTTATCGCTATTGACTCTGCCATGCGGTTGGTATTGGCGAACCATATGACGAGAAGTAGCTGAGCAAGAAATGATCCTCAGGAAGCTGGGAGCGATTGCTATCACGCGAAAAATGTGCCCAACATATTTTCCTTTTCCTAGCAGGAGTCGTGGGGCTTGGTTGCAGCACGCAACTACCAAGCAATTCGTTTTTTTCGTTCTCTTTGTTGTAAAGGTACGTTTTTGTTTCAATTTGTCGAAGCGTGACATCACAAAGATGTTACACATTTTTCTAACGTCACACTAGACTTTCCTGGACGATCCCAGTACTTAACATGTTCCGCGTGAACACGAACTGTTGTATTCGTTTCTGGATTTTCTCTTCAACTGCTGCTCTCTTCCGCCTGCGCAAAACAGACAAAACATTGAATACGTTGAAGCGCGCGTTGCGGCAGCTCCTGAAAGTGGTGTGGTAAAAAACATCCCGGTGGAAACTGTGTCGGGCTATAGTTGTCTGACGTTTCATTTCACCTTTATTTCTACTATAGTCCTTCTTTATCAAGATGTAATGGAGGTTTTAGTATATCCATCTTTGTTAATTCCAGTTAAATTGTTATATATTGCTTGCTTTGTACAATCACGCAATCATGTGGATTTCTCTAGGTGAAGTAGACCTCCAGTTGTCATCATCTGTCATTAGTTAGTAACATATGTCGAATTAATATACGCATATGATAACTTAAACCATATGTAAGGACAGAAAGATTGCATGCAATATAAAATAAGTTTACCAAGACATTTTTAGATCTGCATTCCTCCACACTATTTTGCGAGGATTTTTTACAATCACTTCGGAAAGTGCTCAGGAGCACACGTTTTCCGAATTCTTCTCGACGTGAACTTACAAATCACAACTTTCTCGCACAAGAAAGCGTTCTTTGGGAATTCGATTTCAAATCAACATAAAGCATTACAACCATTAGATTACAAAAACACTTCTTTTGATATTTAGACCGTAAATTAAGCAATCTTGAGGCGTCAATGGATCCTAATATTTATTCTGATAGTTCCATGCCTATTATAACATAAAACCAGTGTTTTTTGTTGGGGTTACAACAAGTCACCTAAATTTCATGGGTCTCGAAAGATATACATGATATTCTTTCTTTATAAATTAAATTTTAATAATGTTATCACTCTTACTTAGATATTTTAAAGATGAGGAGATGGTTCCTGCGTCAATTTACAAAATATGATATAAAGTATGTCTCATCGAACGGTATTGTTACAAAGCTAGGTATTGTATACTATAGAGTTTAATTCCTCTATTTCCTTTTACTACGAATTAACGCCGAATCTGCATGCCAATTATGTTGGATGAAGCATCGTGTCCCGTGCGAAAAAGTTGCATTCTAAGTACGTTTTCTTTTGCGCGGAATTTGTAGGTGATCTTCGAGCGGTTTATTACCGCTCAGTCTCAGAGAGATGAATGAAAGTTTTACCTGAAGTTACACGACGAATTTGAGACGACAAAAAAAAACTTAATTTCACATGACTAAATTTAAGCTTTATTGCCGCTTGCGTAGTGATGTTGCCGCTGCACGCGGCTTCCGCGTGATAGCACTGCGTTTGAAATCCACCAGCTTAGTTCATTATGTTATCTTTTTCTGCTCTTCTGCAACATTGCAGTAGAATATCAAGGAATGCATTGCGTTTCCTGTAGAAAATTTTCTTGTCAAGATTATTAATATAAAGCAATAATAATTAAGTCGCTCTTTCGTTGACGAAGCGGAATGTGCGGATCTTTATTTTTTTAGTGTATGCCAAATATTTATCAATATACATTTCTTTGTTTATTAGGTACTGTTAGTTTGTGTTTTTTAGGTACCCGAAGTTACTACAGAAGGAAGGACATGATGAAAAACAAAAAAACCACCAGACACACGAATAGAATGAATTTTAAGCATGAGATAGGACACGTTCTGAAAAGAATCGAACAAAAAAGGGTGGTTTATAAAGCTACAATAAAAATTGGCTGCAGAAACCACTATTCTTGGTTGTCTATAAATTGCGATAGCATTCGTCATGAGACTCACAACGTAGCTCACTGTGAATACGAATACGGAAATTTTGCGTAAACACTTTATTTTATGAATGTTTTACGACGCAATCATTGATGCCAGCGCGACTGCAGCGCGCCACTTCGAAATCAACTGATTGCTTCGTCTCTGCATCATCGTTTTATGTTGAAGCTTTTTCACCACTATCATTGACCATGTACTAACCACCTCAATTCCAACCGATAATTGCTCCGTAGCTTGGGCGCAATTGTGAATGTGTGCGTACTGCGGCTCCGTGTATGCGCGGCGAGGGCTTATCTGCTTGCTAGGACGATGTCAAATACGAAGTCTAAGACGACCTCTAGGACTCTCTCGAGGACAACGTCTTGGACGACGTCGAGGACGACGTTTAGGACAACGTACTAGGGGAAGACGTCGCACACGACGCCTCAGACGAGTTCTAGGTTGTGGGGACCACGTGCTCCCCGTCTCCCTATGTAGACCTAGCACACAGAGGCCATGGGGCGGCTTCCTGCTTAATTACCACATTGACTAGTTTGACCAGTTTGACCAGTTTGGCCAGCTTAATTACCATCTTGACCAGTTAAAATTTCTTGCTGGTTTTTTGTCGATAGGGATATCTAGTTTAGATCTAAAAGAACCACACTCTGTACTTCGTTTTCTACTTCAACTAGCATGTCACAAGATGCTAACTTCTTGGCGTTTTGACGTTTTGACGAATTAGGTTTTCATAAGTCATTAAAACAAGAAGGGGTGAAAACTTGGGAGGTGGTTTTTCATTTTGTCCCGGGTGCATTACCCGAAAACGGCTGAAACAATTCTGGGCTGCAGCTGATGTGTCTTGGGTAAATACTTCGGTCCGGACCTTGTTCAAGGTTCGATCGGGAAAGGTTTTTGTTTAGAAGCCATATGAAGAGCAAAAACTTCGGCTTCTGTAGCGCACCACCCAGCACGGAGTCCAACAAGGGGATATGTAACACATCATAACAGGTATGGCTTCTCTGAGTATGTTACTCTACCAGTTACTCTACCGACAGGAAAGGTGTGATGGTGAAACGCCATTAAAACACGTCACTTTACAGACCCACAGAAATCCTGTGTTTCTACCTGGTACCCCCTCAAAGGGAAAACTCACATCTGGCCCCCTACGGGGGGCCTGACCAGCGACTGCAAACAAAGCAGGACTCATCCTTTCCGCAGTAAAGCGAACTAGGTTAATTTCCGGCCTTGGGATTTGTCGGCGGAGGGAGAGGCAAGCGCCCGAAACCCGACGCCACTCACCGGCTTTGGGGTCACGTCAGCCACGAACGGACACAATGAGCAAGTGTCTTTCGAGTTGAGCTTCCCCAACAAAGGTGACTCACAATGCACGGAATGCACCTAGGCACCTCTCAAGACCACCAAAGCGAGAACGAGCGAACAACGTTCGCCTGGAGTCGAAATGGGCATGACGTCGCAGATCGTGCGCTCCACAAGCAGAGACTGCGCCAGAGGATGTGTGACCCTCTACACTGCGACAACAGACCAGCAGTCAACACGTCGACGGCGGGACCTTCCCGGATTCAGCGAGATCGAACATTCATATAAACTACTGAATTAGTGCTTTAATTTTTTCCCCAAGCCTTTCCGTCCCCATCGAGAGAACAGGAATGGCGTCAGAACGGTTTTTGGTGAACCAACTTTTAAGATTTCCCGATCAACCGCGATTGATTCAGGCAAAAGTCAATAAGCGTCGCACGTAACGACATTGTTAGAAACCTTTGTGCGCACTCGACGAGGTGTAACTCTGAAAAAAGCTACGTCTAAAACGCCACGGAGTTTGGGAGACGTTTAACCAGCGTTACTGGCAAGCGCGAGAGGTTGAACAGCGTCCCGGGAATGCGGTAGAAACAACGCCGTAATTGCGCGTCAATTAAGGTGACCGCGAAGCGGTCACTGGACGGTATCGTCACCCACGTCATTTGAAGTGTTGGTGGAGAATCGATTGTAGCACCGATGAGTTTTGGTGCTCAGCAGAACGAGCCGGGGTGTAAACATGTGAATAATTGTAAATACTTTCATGGAATCTGCGGAGTCGGGCGGTGCGTCCGCCGTGTCGAACAACTCGTGTTGTTGCCGACGTTGCTAATGCGGATAAACTCGTGCTACGGCGCTGGCCTCTAGGAACATTGCAATTCAAACGGGCTGTCATCCGCGTCCGGGAGGTGCATTCGGTGCTCTCCTTGGTTCGCGTTGGCCAGGGCAGCACGCGGCTCCAAGACTTTCCGAAGTGAGGTCACTGTGCTATACTTGGCCACAGGCATTTGTGTTTCAGCCTAAGGTAAAAACTCACATGTTTGGAAAATAACAATGTTGGCGAGCCTGCCCGATTGCATTACTTCATCGTTTCAATCTCACAAGAAAGGACGGGGTGGCGCATTTGAAATTTCATTGCGCCCGCGAATTGAAACGATTCGGCATCGTTAGCAAAAGCAGCTACAAAAAACTTTGCCTCGTCGAACAGTCACCAACACATCCATTGTCCGCGGTTGACGCGGAGTCAGCTTGGTATGTGAACATCCGATGTCCCCGTTAAGCGGAGTCGTGTAACTATTTTTAATATAACTCCGCAAGCCGGAACCAGTGCGATGCACGTGATTCACAGCAGAAAATACACTTTTGTATCTGACTCTATCTCTGGGACCTTGAGCACCAAGAGATTTGTCGAGTGTCCTCGGTTGGACGGTTCGAGCTTGCTGGGAATTTTCGAAGCTTCCTTTGGGGAAATAAACGGAAGAGGGCGCAGAGCGCAGGCTGTATTCCAGTGCCCGGACGTTTGTGAGTCATGGCGCGGCCCACCAGGACAACAATGCCGGGCAACGTCATCATCGCCGAGGCTGCCTGTCCCCCTGCCTGCCTGAAAAGCTGGCCACTTCCGCTGTTGACAAAGATGGCGCCAGCTGTCCTCTTGTTGCCTGGTTCCGTCTCCAACCCTGAGAACCCGCAGGTTCTCGGGGTGCCGCTCTACATGCACTTAGAGTGTCAATCCCTGACACACTTCGCCGTCACGGCGACCCTGCTGCTGCCACATTCAGCGGATTTCCGTCCCGACGCCATGACCCCACCTGCAAGCCACCTGCACGTGGAAAATGCGGCCCTGCGGGTTGGCGCTCGTGCAGACGCGAACGACGGGGCGCGTCGTCTGGAGACGCCGGCGGCGTATTTCCTGGACTTCGGCCGAGAAATCGTCTTGCCCCTGCGCCATAGTGAGCAATGGACTTACTTCAATGCCGTGAGCGTCACCGAAGACATTTTTATATGTTAACCCAGGCATGTGGAAGTCGGTACCGGACGGGGTAGTGTTTTTTGCTTGTTTATTTCTTTGTTTGAGAGCAGCTAGGCCAATTTTGTTCTTGGTCCTTAAGGGGGAGGAGTGTGGGAACCACGTGCTCCAAGTCTCCCTATCTAGGCCTAGCACACGCAGGCCGTGGGGAGAGCTATGGTGGCGGCTTTCCGAATTCGAGGCAAGGCAGCATTCCTCGAAAAGGGCGGTGTCTCCCTCGTCCTTTTGGGCGAATGGGCCTCTGGTGCACCCTAGGGAAAACAATTGTGGACGCGACCCATCTGCGGGATTAGCCACACCCCCTACCCCGGGACGCATCCATTTCCCATAGGCTAGATAAGCCGGCCGCGAACGGCGGCCGAGAGTCTCTCGTTGCGGGCGGCTCTGGGCCTCGGAGCCTTTTTCTTTTGGCGCTTCCTCCATCCCTCGGATCTGCCTAGTACGGTGGCGGGGGCCCCCTCCAGGTAAATCTTTCTGATACGACAGCGTTCTTTTCATTAATTAGTTTGGCCGACAGGCAAAGTGTGATGGCCGAAAAGGTAATAGAACACGTCACTCTACAAACCGACAGATATCGCGTGTTTCTACGTGGTCCCCCCAAAGGGGAAACCGACAAGTTCGATCTCAAGGACGACGTCTAGGACGGCGTCCTAGAGGATGACGTCTAGAACGACCTCTAGGGCGATCTCGAAGGCGACCTCAAGAACGACGGCTAGGACGACGTCCTAGAGGTCGAAGTCAAAGACGACGTTTAGGACGATCTCTCGGACGGCATCGGGGACGACGTTCTAGAGGACGACGTCGAACACGACGTTCAGAAGGACCTCTAGGACGACGTCCGCATACGCGCGGTGCCTGCGTATGCGGAGGTCGTGCGTATGCGAATATCCTGCATGTGCGGAGGCGCCGCCGCGCAGCGCCTTCCCATATGGGCGCCGCGCATACGCACGGCGCATTCAAGGCCAGATAGCGTATCGCAAAAAAACGGGTGAAGTGGCTAAAGAATACTATCGGATTGAAAAGCGGCATATTCAATAACATCAATCAACAAGAAAAATAAATGTGGCGCCTCGTGAAACATTTATTTTCGCTTTTAAATTTATCTGCTCGTTTTATTTGTGGTAATATGTCAGTCATGAGGTTCAATACAAACGCCAGCAAGCTTAACAAATTATTTCACTAGTATTTCTGGTCTCTGGAAGGCGTTCGCTTTTTAGATACGCAACTGTTGGAACGTGCAAGGCTTCATATATTATAAAATACCAAGTTTCCCGGTAGCGGCGTGTAACCATTGTTTGAACGACAACGAAGGGTCATTAAGGCTCACCATTCCATACTTTTCTCACCATAGTTTTATATATCGGGAAGCTATGGTGACAACAGTTATACCGTTATAAATATTGCCACTAATTAAATGCACACTAAACCAATTCGCCACACGCGCGAGCGAACTTGACCCGTAATTTTATCTGAAACTAAACGCACTCCGCGTAACCACGAATGCTTTCAGAAACGGTACCTACTACCTCGGACAAAATTAAACAATCATGGTAAAGACCGTCGCACATTTGCCGCACGCAGATAATTATTCAACGAGAAAAGCCTTCTCGACTAAGTCGTGTGCCACCGACCGCGGTAAACGGCGGCACGCGCGATGTTGTGTCCGAGTTGATATTAATACATGCCGGAACACACCGGCGCGAACGGCTGCCATTGGTCTCCGCTACGTGTCAGGGCGCACGCCTCCATCTCGTAGCGCGAATTAAGGTAATGACGCTGAAAGTAGGCAGGCATTAATGCGCGAGCTGACACTCGGCCGCCTGCTTTTCCTCGCTCTCCGCTTTCATCTACAGCTTGTTTCACCGCAACTTGGCAAAGATCAAAGGCTACGGTCTCTTTGAGTCAAATATAGCGTCAGAGATGAAGCACGTGACAACCCTTACCGAAGGTAAAGGAGGGGAGAGTGTAGCCCAAGCAGTTGAAAAAGTGTTCATAGAATGTTTGGTGCGTCCCAGATGTGTTTTTTGTCTTGTCCCAACTTGTACACGTTATTCGAGAGAGTAACTGATTACAAATACACTTACTCTTGGTCAGAAAGCATTCAATTTGATTATTTGATGACTTGGGACGAAAATTAATTGACAGTTACTTGATAACGTATCTATTACTTTTCTGATCACTCACGATTTTGAAAAAGACAGGTTTTTTTGTCGTCTTGATAACGGGACTATTTTACTTTCGATTATTGGATTAGAAACACCGAAATATAAACAGCTTATGTTCCTAAACTGGCAATTGTGTTTGTTGTAAACCATTACCTCGTCGGAGACTTTGTTCCAGGAGTCCTTGGTGGAAAGCTTCTGCAAACAAGGGGCGTGATTACGAAGGGAAGGAAAAATAGTGACGGTTAAAAAGTAATTTAGAACTTCCAAAAGTAATCGGACTACATTTGCGATTACCTCCTCATAAATGCATTCAAATGATTACAAAATTGCTTCCAGGAGTTGTCGATTACAAGTAATTTTATTAGTTTTAGTGAGTAAGGTACAAATATGCTTCGTGCCCCCATGAGATTAGCCTCTTGCTCGAAATTCGTACAAAAGCGGCCTTCTTCTCTCCCCGCCCGTGGCTTTGTCAGCGCTGCGCGCAGCTAGTGACTATAGTCACGTGTCTCAGTCCGACGCGCTGATTGGCGCGTTGGGACCGTAACCTTCGCCGTATGTAAAGTTGTCATTTCTATTCCGCGTTTCTCTATTTTTATATGCGTATATGGCCTACTCTCAGTCCTCCATTCCTCTCTTTTTCTCGCTCCATTTTAGAAGTATACCCGCGGGACTATGAAATACCCGGCATCGCGAAACTTCGAGCATGCACGAGATATATTTTCTTCGGTCCTATATGGCGCCTGTGCGGCCAAGTTGGCAGCGTGCGCGGCTTCCGATTCGCGGAGGTCGGAGGGTCCGATCTATGCCAGTGGCAATTTTTTCTAATATTTTTGTTCGCTTTACTGGAATATCTCAGCTCATTCTCCCCAGTTTTCGCTGGTTCCGGCGGAAAATGTTTAGAAAAGTGTATGGTGTGCGTCTTTGAGACTGTTTTATAGGTCGCTGCATGAGAACAGTTTTCAGTTGGCGTATGCGTGATCCTTCCTTACCGCCGACTTTGGTGAGTTTCAGTATTGCGAATGCGAGCGAACGCAAGCTCTGTACGTTAGTGTTAGCGGTGCGTGCTCTATGCTGCCTGTTTTCTCGGAGCACGAACATCGGTCTCTCGAATCGGCGCATGATGACGACGCGCATGCGCATCGTGGAGCACGCGACGCTTATGCAAACGCACAGCGCTTACGTTGGCTCCTATACGGAAAAATTAAACGAAGACACTGAAGATTGCTTACGTATAGGAATGAGAAAGTATTCCTGCACGCAGCGCATTCCTTTGAAGGGATGCTGAACCGATATCTGAAGTTGCCAAAATAAGCCCCGGACAAGCTTCCCGGGACCGCACTATACCTAAAAATGCTCTTCATGTAAAGGGATGGAGATCGGATTATTATATTTCTTGGAATGAAAGACCGCCGATTGAGCCAGAAGCGCCAGATGCCTCCGACGCGCGCGAGGCCCTCTGGGATTACTCGCAACGGAACTGACGACAACATACCGCAACGGAACTGACGTGAACAAGTCGAGCTGCCGACGCGCCACAGCGTGGAAGAAAATTGCGCTTTGAATAATAGTAGACGGATGCCCGTCGCGTTGGAAGTTTGCCAGCTAATCCAGCCAGATTAGCTGCGCACTACCTGCCAGCCACCCGGCCACCCCCAGTCCACTTCTGCACCTGCGTCTTGGCGACGGCGGCGACTTTGGTCTGTGGATTTTTTGGAGTTCGGCGATTTCTTTCCCGTCCTGATACTTTGGCCATGACGACGTCTGACAGCAGCGTTCGCAGTCGCATTTCCGTTTCGACGTCTGACGGGGTTCGCACGTCGCATTTCCGTTTTCGTCGCGCCACCACGCGGCGTGAACGCACGCCGGAGTAACGAGAGTGGGTCGGAGCCAACTTTGGTGGCTCACCATAGCCGCGTTCTGCGTACTACAGGTTTGTTGTCGTCACGAAACGAGCTTTCGAAAGAACTCACCAGGTGCACCTTATATATTTATTTCCATAAATCATACATTTTAGACTACTTTATTGTTTCAAGTCCCGGCATTTAAGAGCCATTCGTGTGCTGTAAGTATCAAAACGACAAAGAATTTAGATTCTGTTTTTCGGTTCAGCATCCCTTTAAGCAGCGCGCCACGTCTTCCTTTTTCACACGGCGCTACGACGGTGACATCATGCTCCCAAACTGCGCATGCGCGGCACCCCCGCCGGCTTCAGGACTTCCGTTGCGATGCGCCTAAGTGCTGTGCTTTTCTAAGTGTTTTTCTTTCTGAGGCGCGTACGCTTTGACTTTGAGCGTCCCGCCGTCTTCCGTGACGAAGCATCTACTTTGCTCTGCTTTTGGCCATTCGCATTTTAGGTGCCGTTTCGCTCGGCCAATGGGAATTTAGGCCCCGCTTTTCGCTGCTATACAGACGGAATTTAGGTGCCGTTTCTCGCTGCTACAGAAAATGCCAGCTTCGCTGCATCAGACAGTTAATGCCTTCGCATTAATACTAAAAAAATAAAACTCTATTAATGCTACAGTCGCTATACTCTTCTTCGTACTAGGTCCGAACGCAGCCGACGCTACGGTCCGATGGAGTGGAAAATCCTTAGTGACAATAGTGCATTTTGTTGGCGCTCGTCGACTTCGTAAGTTTCCTAACACCGGTTAAACCGATTATGCGCGGTGAATGCTCCGTGATCCTGCGTTTTCTTATGCATGCCTGATTCGTTCCGACAGGTGAATGGAAATGCACGAAGACGACGAGCGCGTGACGATGCCCTTCGGACACTGCATTGGTTGGCTTCATCCGATCGTATTGGTCTCGAGACCCAGATTTAATTGGGTTGAAGCATGCTTTCGTTTATCCATGGTCCTCCATGAGACACGTGGTGGTTCGATCTCGTTCACAATGCGGGTGGAGACAAAGCATCCACACTAACGGCTCAGAGCACTGGCAAGGGTACAGAGCAACGAGCTCTTAGCAGTTGATTCCAGTGCACGAATGCTTCATTGGCGCCTCCGATGGCTTCGGCCTCGCGTGCGTAGCAGTCACTTTACTCCAACTAAGTGTAAAACAAAGCGTTTTGATTTTCACCCTATCAGCTGTGTCGACCGAGTCTCGAGGCGAATAGGATTGGCTGCCCGCTCGAAGTTAGCGTAAAACAGAGAAGTTATTACATCGTCCTTAAATGAAAATGTTTACTTGTTTGGTTTTAGTTATCCAGCGCCTCGTGTTCCGTCAACCATCAGATTCAGATGACGGTAATGAGTAATACGATTCATGCAGCACCACTCTACCGGGGCCAATCAGGAGCCAAACCACGATGAACCTGAAGGAAGTACCAGCCGCAGAATTCAAGCACTTTAAGCAGAACTCGGTCTCTTGCCGAAAAGAAGCAAAAATGTTTGCCGATGGTGAGCTCGCTGCTGCCCTAATTACCGGATGCCTATTCGGAGCAGCTTCTGGTGCAGGTCAATAGGGCGACCTGAGCTTGGCAACTAGCTTACAATGGCAAGCTGGCCATGTGATAATGGAAGTTTTGCTTAGCAACATTCTGAAATGCGTTCAGCATTATGTGATAATCGAGGTGGGACAGCAGCCATAAGAGCTGTGAGAATCTGAAGAAAACAAGATGCTGTGGTGGAAATAATCATAAACCTTGTGGTATTGCAAGTCACTATTTATTTTGTAATAGTATATGGGTCAGGCCAAGGGGGGGGGAGGGGGGGGGGGGGTAGCCGGTAGCTTGCATTCGGCTGGAGGGGAGGGGGAGGGGAGGGGGGGCATTGGCTGATATTTGACGTTGGTTGAAACTTTGCCCAGATCTATTTCGTTTTTGAGCCAATATTGGCTATGTCACGAAGAACTAAACTTTTGGATGGTGTATATCACTGATTTTATTAAAGCAAAAGTTCACCTTGAGGATTGCTCAGTACTGGAGAGGGTGGGGGGGGCGCATCCCCCGCCCCCCAGCTTCGCCCCCCCTATAAATTCGCCCCTGCATGAGGGTTGGTCCGCCCTATGAACACAACTTAAAGGGCCCATGAAACGAATTTTGGGTTGGGATGAATGATTTTAAATTGGGACTTTACTAATCGCATATCGTTTAGTTGGCCAAAAGAAAGAGGCTAGAAAGTCAAAAGCCAGCTTTTCGGTACGAACATTTGAAAATATAGCGGACTATTTTGTACCTTCTTGCCTTCGAAAGCTCTCCGCCTTTTCACTATGATACATCCGCGGTTCCAAAGGCGCGTCACCGGCGCCAAACTGACGTCAGCAGAGCCCAGCTCACGCATTGGACACGAGAACTGCGTCACTCGGACGTATGCGCTCGTCAACAATCAATCCGTCGACGAATATTTGGATTCGCGTTCGTGGCCAATGAGTGCCCTGACAGAACTTATCGTCACTGGGGAATGACAAGTTCTATGGTGTGCATAAAAGCACGGTGGAAGCTAGAGTCATCGCACCGGTGCCGAAGGAATGTCACGACCACGTGATTTCACAATTCGCATTTGAGTTGAGGATTAAAGCTAAGGAGGAAGAAGTAGGAAAATCGTTTCATGACCCCTTTAAGCGACCGAGGCAAGGATGCAAGTCCAGTCTGCGAAAAAGGAAAGAAGCTGAGTGAGACTGACAGCACGCGACACTTTGGACATCTCGCACGACACCCGTGAAACGCGCACTTCACAGAGAAATCAACACCAACTTCGGTAATTGTAAAACTGAAAGGGGCGCTGCGAAGATTTTCGAACATTTTGTCAAGTAATCGTGGGAATTGGTTAATGTTACCTATCGAATGAACAAGAGAAAACAACACGAAAATCAAGGTTTGTGTTACCCCTCGACACTCACACCGTTTCTCGAGTAAAGCCACGGAGGGGACAAGGTGTTTTTCCGGTCGGTTCCGTCTTGAGGTCCCCTAGTGATCGCTCCATGTTTATCGACTTTTCTACGCCTTAGCATCATCGAGCGATCGAGACAAAAGACAGTCCGAAAGGAGTGGAGCAGTGAAGATAAAATTGTCTCGTATACTTCTATTAGATGCCACGAAAACCTGTGTTCTCCACCTGATGTGACACCGTGGATCCGAGGACCGCTAAAGCTGCTAAAGATAAAAAGATGATTAGTTTTTTTTTGCGGTTTTTTTTTGCGTTTACACGACGGAATTGCAGAATTTCGGGGGAAGGTGGCGCGTTTTATCTTCCTTGTGCCAAGATAAACAATATAAAAAAGGCAGGCAGGGAATTCTCCCAACGTCGCAATCATTGCACTGTCCGTTTAATCCAGTTTTAGTGACCCAATTGCCGTTGTCAGAACTTCGCTTACTCTTACTTCCCTTCAGCGCTAGTTTAGCGGATTCTAAATCAAACACTTCCAGGTCTTCGTTATAAGATTGTAACTTCCACTGCGTATGCGCCAGCTGAGATGAGAAGAATGAAAAACACTACACCCGAGGCAAGTAATTTGACTTGTAAAGTAGTCCTTATTGTTTTCAGACTTTGTGATCGTACAGAATCAAAAACGCCCGGCGGCTTTCATATTAATCGGGCGTTTTTGTTTTCTCTGAAAGTTAGTTCTTTTTTTTTTCTGGAAAAAAGTATCTTTCCGTGTTTTTGCGCTGTCCTTTTTTGCCATTCCACACTGCCGCCTGGAGTTCCGTCCGCCGGGTAGTAATTTGGGCAAGCAAGTAAATACAACATTTTTTTGTCGATAGTCAACAGAGTGTTTGCGCGCTGTTCTACGCATTCTGTCCCCTGAGGCTCCCAATACTGCGACGACTGTTAGTGTGCATACATTATTCATCTCGACGCGAGCAACAATGTCCCCGAGGAAACAGGGACGTTTTTCTTTCCCTATTCCTAAAATTATCAGTATCACGATATACTTACGAACACATTTTGCACGGTCCGTTCTCAAAAAACAAAAAAAAACACTTAAAAAGAAGAATGATTAGAAGAAGTGGGTACTAAAGGCACGGAATTATAAATCACATGGCCAATACGGATATATTTCAGCACAAAAAAAACAGAACATAATTATAACTTTCTTTCGCCCACCGGGAACGCTGCGATAAAAAAAAAATGCTTTATTCAAATGTGCCAGCGGGGAAAAAAAAGGGGGGGGGGGGAGGGGGCGGAGCACGAGTTAAGGGCGCAATAATTTGGCGTTCAACTCTTAACTGCACTTGTAAATATTGCAAGCGGCGGGATACAGCCTTGGCACTTAACGTGACGTGCTGCATTAAAGATCGCAGCTATTACTATTAGCATAAATGCTGGCCGGCTGAACGTAAATAGTGCGATAGTAGCTTTGTTCGATTTACCCGCACCTCCTGCAGGTGCGGAAAAGTGCAGGGCGGTGAACTTCCGGTCGTATCTCGATACACATACAGAAAGTACACTGCCCTAACCGTTTCTGCACCTGTGCAGTAAAGGCAGGTAAATCGGACGAATGTATACTGTTGTTAAGTACAAGCCATCCTTTTTTCAGTTGATGTTTAGAGTCAAAGGGCAGCAAACAAACTTATTATACTCCGTTCCATATTAACTCGACCGCGGCCAAGCTTATAATCCGAATGAGACAGTCAAGCAGCGTAAAACGTGCCTCGTCACGACGCTCGTCGTCTTTGGGTGTTTGATTTCACAGGCGAAACGAATGACGTGGTTTTGTAGGATCACGCCTAATTCATTATGCGTGATATGTTTAGCTGGTGAAAGCAGACGCACAAAACGGTGAGCGCCAGTCATCGGATGCTATCGTTGGTACCCCCAAAAGACATGTTCGTTTTAATTCACCATCCGATTGGATATTATACTTAAACACGAACCTCAAAAGTTGAAAACTAAAAACAACGTATTTACAGGAAAATAATTATTTCAGAAAGCCGAATTTAAAGTTCCCGCGCTTTTCCGTGACTTTAATCAATCAATGAATCAATCAATGATCAGTCAGCCAATAAACCAATCGATCAATCAATCAATATTTTTTCTTGTGCTAAACAACGGCTGGAAAGCGTACAAGTTAAAGCACACAGACTAGAAATACACAATAAATAACACGTGTAAACTCTTGGGGGTCAAACTGCAAATTCTTATATAAAATATCACCGTAGAGAGTTGTGAAAAAAAAAAGAAAGACGTTTACAACACCCTGTAACGCCGAATGGGAGCGCAGCTCTTGAGGAGGAGGAGAGAAAGGTACTGAGGGGAGGTATCCCCTCCTCCCTCCTCCTCACCTCCTCATCCTCCCTGCCACTCCTCCTGCCTCCTCCCTCCCTCCCTCCTCCGTCTCCCTCCCCCTCCTTCCTTGCCCTCTCCTCCTTCCCCTTTCCTCCTGTTCCCCGCGCGTCGCATCATGAGAAATGTCCTCCCATATTGCACCGCGCGGGACCCTCGTCCTGACGTCACACGGGTCCCGCGCGGTCCGCGATCATGGGACATTTCCCATAATGCACCGCGCGGTTACGCTGACGCTGATGCCGACGCCGCTCAAGCCGGAAACGGGCGCCTAAGAGCTGCGCTCTAATATCAAAACAGACAAGCATGTATACTGTACCAACCAAAAACATGCATAAAAATTATCGTTCCCCCCAAAAATATGTTTGTACTAAGAATATCACTGTCATCAGTAAATTGGGTGTTTAAAAGATGTTGGATACGCGAAACCGGTGATGAAACTTGAATTAGGTCTACGTAAAATACTCTCAGATTTTTAGGGTTCGTTCTAAGCGGAAAGCGAAAATGAACAGAGGTAAAAAGAGCGGGTCTGTCTATTCCGTTTTGAATTAACTAATGTGAAAACTGAACATCCCGAGCCTTTCGTAGAAAGGTTCGATGTTCAACACGTGCGTTATGTGCACGATGTTAGTTTGGCTAAAATCGAATTATATTCATCAAAAATGTTTTTGCCAGAATATTCGTCTTAAATAATTCGCACAAATCGGTTTTGAACATGTTTTATACTTTCACTTGCTGATGTAGAGATGGAGTTCCACACAGCAGATGCAAATTTTAGTTTCAAAAGCACATGGGTACTTAACTATATAGTCTCAAAATACAGTGATGAGTGCTAAATGCTCTAGTTAAACGGGACATTATACCCAACGTACGCTAAAGACTGCCTAATAATGGAGTTTACATGAGAAAAGAAAACGTGGTGGTCATCCACAATAACACCTACGTCCCGTATCTGCATGGTCCGAATAATAGTTTCATTTCCTAGAACAAATATATACGATAAATTGATGCACTTTCTTGACAGGGACATGACGTTTTGTTTTGTGGAGAATAAAAAAATATTTTTAGGACTGCATCATTCAAGCATCTGAACAGAGATTGTCCTGCAGCAAAGTAGTCAGTGATAAGGGTGTCTTTCCGAAACAACTTCACGTCATCTGCAAACATAAGCAATTCAGAGTGTCTTACGGACGACGACAAATCATTTATAAAAACAAGAAAGAACAAAGGTTCAAGGTTCATAAAAAATTGTATGAAATAGTAACGCGCTTTCTAGAAAACAGTACCCTTACACAATTCGGCCTTTTACAAAGATAACTCATAAACCAGGTATTGTACTGATGACTGAGGCCATAGTCCCCGAGGTTCAGCAGTTTGACCTTATCAAAGGCCTTGCACATATCCAGATATGATCGTGTTTACTTAATCACCGACTGTGAACAACTGGCAAAGCAAGATTTAAAATATTCACAAATTAGTCTCAAGGGATGTGAGAAAACCGTGCTGTACAGTAATAAACAAATTCTAAGATAGACAGATAAAACATTTAACGCCCCCTTCTCAAAGACCTCTCAAAATGCATTGAAAAGAGATAATGGACGATGAATACTAACATCACAAGAATCAACCGACTTCAAAATTGGAGTGATTATTGAATATTTTCATTTATCTGGCAAGCTAACACCCTGAATCGATAAGTTCAACACGTTTTCAAGAACAGGAGCACAGAATTCGCAATTCTTTTACATTAAATGTGGGAATACCATTGGAGCTCGTGGAAAGCTTAGAATTCAGCTGTCGAATAGCTAAAACAACTTCATGAACCGTAAAACTAGTAAACGGTAAATAATCATTGAAAGTACTGTTACATTTCACAAGTAAGGGGTTGTTGACTTTGGAACAGCATGAACCAAAATGATGCGAAAACAACCCTCAAAAAGATTTTGCGGGACGATTCGATAGCTGACCCGTGGCGCAGCGTTATATTCTTACTCTTTCGTGGTGTGTTGTTTCACATAGCGCCAGAATTCTTCGGTTCGTTTGTTTAGGTTACGCTTCACGTGTCTTCGGTAGTGATACTGGTTGCTAGCGAGCAGCTTTATTGTTAGATCACGACATATGCTATATTTTACATACCATAAGCCTGGCCGCGCCTTTGTTATATAATTTGTGATAATGTAATTTTATTCTTATGTAATATTGCAGTCTTTAGAAAACCACTTAGGGTACTTCTGGGGGACGATTCAGGCACCGAGGAAACGAACAAGTTCATGGCATCATTTACTACCGCTGTGAAACTATCCACCATGGAATCTACATCAGAGTATTGTAAGACATCAATCCAATCATATTGCTCGAAATATTTGTATAAACCAAAGTAATCGCCAGCACTGTATACATACCGTAGTGCACCAGACGAGACCCTCGATCTTAAAAACAGCGAAAACGAGACCGTAAGTGGAGGGTGCTAAGCGTCAGCTTATCACCCTTCACTTACGGTCGATAGATTCGACGTCATTGACTGTAGTGGGTGTGTTTAGACGGGGCACCAACAAGCCTTTGAATGGCGGTAGGGGAGGCACCACTCTGACGGCGCAATTCCTATCGCGTGCCAAAGTGTTCGAGTGCTGTCTTCGGCCACGAGAAGTAGACGTGCGTCAAGACCTACGCCGGCGTGGCGGAGCTGTGCTGGAGGAGCTGCCCCTGCACGTCATGGACGTCAATGAAGCAGAGAACGCCGCTCAAGGCCCGTCTGCCAAGCCTCTTGCCACAGGTGAACCAAAATGTCACCCCGCGGACGCTAACGCTTCGGTGCGGTTTCGATCGCAAAGAGACAGGAGGAGATGACTGGCGGCTCATACGACGTCAGCGGCGTAACGACCACTCTCGTGCCGACGCCGGTCAAGCGCCTTGGAGCGCCTCATGACGCCTCTCGCCCTGCGGCCGAGAAGACGCGCCCCGGACACCCCCAGAGGATGTACGAGACTACGGAGTCCGTAAAGCATGGCCTCGAAGAGAACCGCGATGACGAGGACCCCCCCCCCCCCCCCGCCCCGATGAAGGGCATGACGCCCGCTCCCAACCCCTGGCTGGAGAAGAACGAGAGGCGCTACAAGACCTCGCCCTCACCCCTCCAGACGACCGGGAACGGCGAGACAGCAAACACGGCGCCCGACGCCTGGTTTCCAAGGGCTGCCAAAGGACGTGCAAAAGGCTGAAAGCAACACACAACATGATTTGTACGCTCCTCCAATCCACTGCGGTCGTAACGTTAATTGTGCGCTGTTTAAACGCTCGTAAGAAGCTATATAAATCACAGCGATTGCTGCTTCTGGGAAAAAACACGATTTCTTAGCAATGCAAAAACCCAAAATGGCGGAGGTCGCCACGACCTTATATTCCACTATTTCGCTTAAGGTCCCCACGACCTTATCCGACCTTCACTCACAGAAACGGTATCTTGCTGTTTTTCTTCTTTTTTATCCAACGCTATTTTAGATTACATTAAACGTGGCGTTTGACTTAGGTTCATCTGCAGTGGCTAAATCTTCGACGTCGGCGACGGCGAAGAGTTTACGTTCCGGATGTCGAGTGTAGCAGACACGGGCCGTGCGCAACTTCATTTTCACAATCTTCTTTTTTTTTTTTTTTGTGCAGTCGAGGTTAAAATTTTGTTTAGTGCAAAGAAGTTTGGTGTAGTTTTGAGAAAGTCAATGCAATTATTCTGCCAGGGTTGAATAAATCTTTATTAACAGCGCAACAACCATCAGCTGTGCTTGAGGTCGATGCTATCTGAAACCAATTGAAGCTCTTGGCAGCGCCTGAAAAATATTTTCCAGGGCACAGTTTCCCGTAGAAAAAACACCGAGCTTTAAAGAAAAAAAAAAGCTATCGCCAGTAACTATTTAAAAATATCCAACCATGCGTAGCATGTATTGGCGTGGAGCAGTATACCACTAAACAGTAAGATTTCATGCATATTCACATCAAAAAAATATTTGAAAGTGTCCTCAGAGATAAAAGGCATGACGGCCTAGTCCTTTCTCCACATTGGGTGATCGAAGTCAGAAAACAATAAAGTTCCCGAATCGCACTTGGTGGCAGAGCGTTTATGCCTTGGAAATAATGCGAAACCGAAACTGCAGTATACTTGACGCTGCCAAGATGGCCGCGTGCACAGTGCTGCCAGACCGCCAAGTAGTTTCGCATATTGTCTAATAGACGATATACGAATGCGTTTGGTGGTCTGACAGCTACTGTGCATACTCAGCCCTTTTTTGCCGTCGTATGAGGTTTGTATCACACACACCGTCGGTTTTTCTCCGGTATGTTTCTTTTTTATTAAGAAGGTTTTGCCGCTGTAGGAGTTAAACGTTACCACCGACAAGGAAGGGCGTTTCGTCACGTGTGAAATTTTGCTTTCGCTTATTAGGTGGCGCCTCATTTAGCGTCTGGCAAACGCAAATCAGGCGCTTGTCTGGCGAACGCCAGACAAGTGGCATCCAGGGTGGATCTATCATGATTAATGTGCACGTTGCCCGCAATGTTTCAGAAGCAAACGACGACGGTATGAGCCAAGTTGCCATGCTGCAAATTGGACTTAGAAAGCCTTTGGCCATGTTAAGCATGACGTTCTTTTTGATGTGTTAAAGCATGTAAATGTGGGTGAAGTTATTTTTGAAGGAGTAAAATTGGCGTATCAAGAGTGCACCACCAAGCTCATTGTCAACGAGGAGTTGGCGGAACCAATACGCGTACGAACATCTGTGATCCAAGAGTGCCCTGTGTAATAATAATAATGAGTTTATTCTTATCGAACGTTGATAGTGGCGATGAAGGAAAAAAGCTGTATAGCACAGCTTCACAAGTCCTTGACCGCCTACAAAGCACAATAGCAGCAACTAAAAAGACAAACAAAAAACATTCACAAATTTCGATTACAGCAATTGAACAAAGCGTGTTTCAGACAATATATTTAAATCATCGGCTATAACAGAAAAGCGACCTATTTGCAGACAGAAGTTATGAGACCCCAGAAGTTTGGTTTATACTCAGATTTCTCCATCTTCAAGTAGGTTAAGTATTTTTGGGATATTATGTTTGATAATTTGTGTGCCATAGTTCGTTCTTGCAGCGACCACTATCCAACATTCTGCACGACGGGTAGAATACGCGTGAATATTTCCAGAGAGCTGTCCGAGGTTTATCAAAAAGTTTATACCCCTAATTTGTTCTAGTTTTAGACTAGTGACAAGTCTATAGCTAAATAGAGCGTGTATATTTATAACGCGAAACTTCCCAAAGAAACTAGCTGCCTGGAAGTTAAATGGAACGTCTTCTATAGCCCTTAACGCTTTTCTTTTTTGCAACAAGTGTGTTTCTTTTTGATGCGTTGACGTTGTTGTACCCCAGACTAAGTTACAATAATTTAGGTGAGAGTAAAACAACGAATTATATATTAATAATTTTACCTTTGCTGGTAACATGTACCGGTGGCAGTTTATCAGACCTACTACTTGTGACAATCTAGAAATAAGGTAGTTAGCATGACTATCCCATGGCATAGTCTCGGTAAAAATGACACCTAAGAGCTTGAAAGATTTTGCAACCTCTATTTTCGATGAGTTCGAAACGGTATATTTTGCAATTGTTACTAGCTTAAGTTTTGAGCGAAAAAGCATGGCTTTTCTTTTATCGACGCTGATTAGTAGTGAATTAATACGACTCAAAATTCTAATGCAGATAACGCCTGATTTACCATGTCAAATAGCACATCGACATTTTCAGCTGAAACAAGCAAACTAGTGTCGTCGGCATAGTTGATAAATTTTGCATCAGAGTTAATATTCACAAAATCATTAACGTAAATATGGAAAAGAAAAGGACCTAATATACTTTCTTGTGGAACACCAGTAAGAATACTCTTCGAACTTGACGAATATCCATCAATATAAACTAATCGCATTGTTATTATTCAACTATTGTTGTTGAATAATAACAATTGTTGAATTGTTTTTATGGAACCATTTTGTTTAAGTATTCTCGGACGTAAGGAATGTCGCGGGTTCCAGCTAGAAAACGAAGATATAAAGGTACTGAGCTACGCAGTCGAACTCGCGTTGCTTTGTTTTGATAAGCCTGCTATCAGTGAGGCTGTTAGGTTTGCATAAATCTTTTGTGATGCTACCGGGGCAGTCATAAATTTGAGCAAGCACCGCGATGTTTGGCACGGAGCGTGGGCCACAACGCCTTCCATATTTGAAGGATTGTGTTGGCCCGGGGTGCCGTGGACTTACCTCGGTGTTCCACTAGGCTGTTAACGTGTAAACATATCCTATTGTCGAAAGTCGCCATCGACATAGACAGGCGAGCTTCCGCTGGAAGCAGCTTCAACTGTCTATTTTCACCAGAGCTACAGTCTGTTATATATTTTTTTATTGCAAAGCTTTGGTACGTACTGCAGGTCAATCACTGTGCGCACGTGAATATTCAGAGATTTTATCGTCTTTGCAAAGTTTATTTGGATATCTGAATTTGAGCAGGAGACATGAGATAACCACTTGCGTGATAAGGGATCCGGGCTCTCGCATTTTATGGTCAAGCAGCTCGCTTCACGATTCGTTTTTCTGCGAGACCAAGAGCATTCGTTCATTACAACGTTCTTCAAACAAAAATGCCACCGCATTTTAGCTTTGAACTGACTTGTCTGCTGTCAGTAAGAAAACGCTCACACGCGATTTGTTGACCAGTTTATTTCCAATCCAACTGTATACGAGTGTCGTTCCTAATGGAGCCAGGATGTGCTAAAGCGAGGTAAAAAGTATGATTATACCCTCTTCAATAAAAATGTTTTTTTATTACATTTTAGTACGTTGCCTGTTAAAGTGGGGACTCAAGACAAGGGTATTGATGTGCCGAGGTCGGTTGACTCTATATTATCTAAGAAACCTGGAGACCACCGAACATGCATTTATATTTGGCTAAAACGCTGTTCTTTTTTTGTTTTCTTGTTTCTTATTGGAGGGGGGGGGGTTGCTTTAGCGCACGTTGAAAAAACAGTGTTGAATTACGGCATACAGTATTTGAATGTAAGTGATGATGATTACGGCCCGTACGACATGTTTACGTTGATTGGAATGGCTAGTGTAGTATTGGGAGGTCGCACGTGGCTGCCCATCATGCTGACCCTAATGCGAAGGAAGTGCGGTTATATGTTTTTCAAACTGGTTGAGCAGGGGGAAAGTGTTTTAAAACCGGAATACCAAACCCGGATGGCGCGAAGCTTGCAAACCGTTAACTGCAATGGGAAGCTTTTAGTGTACTCCGCGACAGACTTGTAGAGTGTTTTATTGTGGTTTGACCGATGGTGCTTTTATTATACAATAAATAAAAAGAAAGTTGCCGAGGTAGCCGAGTGGACTAGCACACGCCAGCTCGGAGCACGTGGAGCGAAAGCTGGCGCTGCAGAACCCAGAGATCCTGGGTTCAATCCGACGAGGTAGAGGGCCTTAGAACGATAAACTGGCAGCTGAAAGTGACGCCCAATTTGCCGCCGCCATGTTGCACATTTTTGATAACTGGGTACGTGACCTTATAGATTCACGTCTAGATTTTAATGAAGTATCGCGCAAAAATAATTGCTTATTGATCTTTAATAATAGTACCGAACAGATAAGTTATGTTTTAAGTCCAAAATGTGCTTTTACGACCAAAACTCGAGCAGCTTCGCAATGCCTCCGCTAGATACCGTCAGCCAAGGTGCTGTATTTTGGGTTTTTATCGGAGCTAGACACTGATCTCAGGGGCTAATAGTATCGAAAAATAGTACATGATGTTTTTTTACAGCGATCGTAATAAAAATCTCGCCTCAGTTTTGCCTAAAAGCCTCAGGATTTTGTACGCTCCCGCGTCTACGAATCAAACTTGTACAAACAAGTGGCGTTACTTTTGCCTGGGCAGCCAAGTGGGCGTCACTTTTCCCTGGTGAACGGGATACCAATTTATCGCTCTAAGCCCCTCTATACATCGTTGGGTCAATCCCATCCGCCTGCACGTTTCAATTTGTATGAGCATTGTACCGGCGTGTGGTCGTGTAACACTACTGCGTGATGCACGTTAAGACCTTAGGCTAGCGGTTCTACTGCACTGGCTAAATTTCTAATCTACAGCTGAGGGACAAGTTGCCCGTTGAGGCTGACTAACTTCAGGCTGTATAAGCATACCCACACTCCATCCAACGTATTTTTGTGTTCTTAAAGTTTGCTATGGGGGTCACTTGAGGTAGTTTGTGCATTTTATTTTCCTTCGCCAATAAAAAAAACAGCAACAACGCAGTTCGTTTCAACAACGTTTGAAGACGGTTAGCTCGCGTGGATGTATGAATCAATGAAGAATGGCGCTGCAGTTGGGGCAGAGCGGTATATGGGGAGAGTTTGGCCACATTATGATCTCGCCACCTTAATGCTTCCCTCCCGACTGAGCCAATCAGACCACGGCGCAGAGCGAGAGGAGTGAGCTCGTGCGCGTGAACTCCCGGCTGCTCCCAGCTGAGCGGGAAGGGCCGCCATTTTCATTCATTCGCCGTTAGAATGCATGGGATCGGCATCTTAATTTCAATTATTTCCTTTTATCGCTGGCCCTGGCCAGAAATTGATATACTGTTAGTCCCGGTGGGTTGAAAAGCTAACAATTCAAGTTTTCTCGATGTCTGACCGCAAAATTTTATTCAGGCGAAAAAGAAGTCAGCCCGTAGCAGACGACGCGTTGTTTCAAGAGTGCTCTGTACGGAAAGCGTGTAGCGTCAAAATGGCGCTCGTCTCCTTTTGTTCCCTCCTTCCTCTCCTCGCTCCTTCGGTGCTCTCCTCCCTCTCGTCCACTTTTCTTTCCTCCAGCACCTCCGTCGCCACACCCACTTGCCAGGCTCTCCCCATATACGACTCTGAGGTGGGGCGGTAGCGTGCGCCACCTAGCATGCAAAAGCTTGATTAGGCTAGACTTGGCTTGGCTATAGGAGGCGACCCCCTTGCCGTTCCCAAAATTTCGTGGAACGCTCACTGGTGGCGCTGGCGTTTCCAGAGAGGTCGATTGACCATCATGCAGAGCTGGCGGAAAGCAAAACGTGGTATTCAATTTGTCTGAAGCGTGTCGCGAGTTATTATTTAAAGCTCCCTCTTTTAACCCCCCCCCCCCCCCCAAAAAAAAAAAGCAAGAAAAACAGTTGGGAACGCTTAACTGGTAACTGAAACCGTAGAAATTAAAACTGAAATAAAACCGAAACGAAGCCGATATAAAGAGGAAACGGTAACCACAACTGTAACCGAAATGCTATATTTTTCGATTTTAAAGGTTTTTGGCGCACTTAACAATGGCCTCTGAATGCGGCCGTGGAGAAAGTGTGATGGTATATTCCAAATTGCCTCATCTACGAAAATATACGGAGAGTTACTTATGCCGCTAAGAAAGGAGCAGCGGACATTCACAGTTCGCACTAAAAAATAAGTAAAATATATTTCTTGATAATGCATATTAGAGGAAGCAATTGAGGAGAAATGAGGCGTTCGCTGCTCATTCTGTGTAATGAGAAAGCACAAACGAGGCTGGATAATTTACCAAATAACGGGTGTTGCGAGACCTTCATTAAACTGGCGAAATCTTGTGTAAGGACGTCTTTTATGACCGCTTGCCCGGGAAGCAAAGAACAACAGGAAATATATAGAATAAATGAAGGACTTTGAGATTAAGACGAAACGTTGAGCCTTTCCTAAGCCCAGTCGCGAATGAAATGCTTGCCTTTTGACCCTTTTCCCCTAACCTTACACACTACAGTTCGCTTAAATAAATAACCAGGAGTATTATTATAACGTTCGCACTCCTCGGGGCTCCTGCCACTATATTCCAGACGAGGTGCCGAGAGTCTCAATTACCACAGTGGTAGAAATTTCTCCAACTGCCATTTGAACCCTGCTGCCGATTTGTGTTGTCTCGGACTACTCGGTCTTTCTGGAACCGTTGTAAGGGGGACGGGAGGAGGAGGGTGTGTGTGGTGGGGGGGGTGCTTAAGACAGGACCCTTCCTTATTCGCGTTGTGAATTGCACACGAGGGAATTGCCTGCTCCTCGAAAATTCTCATGTGATTTTGCAACAACGGCCGTTGCACATGATAAAACTATGCAGGGTCAAAACCGAAGTTCTTTCCTCAATCTTGTCTAACGCGTTTTTTTTCCAACTTTTTTTATAAGTTTTTTTTATATTCATATCGAAATTCACACTTTTTTCATATTCATATCGAAATTCAAATTTCTTTTTTTTTAATGCGATATAATATAAATATGAATTGAGGCTTCACTGTCCGTGAGTTCGTGTGGACACGCATCTTAGCTGCCAGTCCCAATGCCCTAAAACTTTCGAAAAGCAGACTTTATATGGCAACAATTTCCAGAACTAAAATACACCCAAACACACAAAAGGATGCATAAATAGTAAAAAAAATCATTGTCTTCAAAGGGCGAGTTTGACGAGCTCATAGGGTACTTTCTGAAATTGATATCAACACTTGTCTAACTAGAGCACAGTGTCTTCTCGGAAAATCTGCCTTTCATTTTGCTTAGTAAACTTTAGGAAAGGCTACAGCAATACATAAACCTCCAATGTTTCGCCAAAAAATAAAAATAAAACTTCCCCAAGAATTACAAAGTAGCTTCATAAGTCTGGAAAACAACCTAAGATATTCCTTCAGCATCGTCGGCAATGGTGACGAAGACACACATTGCGCTACGTGCCTGGTACGATGCACCATCGATCACAAAACATCACGAGCGCACAGAATCAACAAAGTAAGGCGACATATATATTCTTTCCTCGGCTCTTCCTATTTGTCTGAGTAAGCAGCCAAATGCAAACACGAGAAGATTGGATTGGAATATTGAATTAAAAGACAGAAGAAAGTATAAAAAAAACACTCAGAGACAAGGGAAGGATTGTGGCAGTTGAGAAAATAAAACAAGATGCGAAAGAGTGTCCCTGAACAAACAAGGCGAGGTGTGGTGTTGCTTGCGCTTCATGGATACAACAGCAGGGACGCGGCGTCTGCTCTCCGTGGGAATCGTCGGACGAGTACCGCAGACTCGGAAAGAAATGGTGCGTGTTCCTTTTTGTTTTTCTTTTTGTGAGCAGGGCGATAAAGAAAGATACATCATTTGTGCGCGATAACATTGGAGAACTAAAATAAGTTTTTAGAAACTTCGAAAGTAAACAAACCAGAGGCGCTTCTCTTGTCTGTCTGAAAAAGATGCACGCCCTGCTTTGAAGTTACACCTAGAATAAACGATGAATACATAAAAATCATCTGCTGGTTGCTTTTTTATCCTACGTATTTCGTGAGGAGTATACTGAACATACTGCAAGAGCGGGCTTGAAAAATAACATCAGTAGGAAACTACCCCTTACGAAAATGGCATATCTGAACTTATATAAAAAAATAGATACGGTTATATAAAAATTGGGCAGATCTGGCGATATCAAGTAAATCAGTTTATATAAGCCTTATCAAGCCAGATCTGCCCAATTTTTTATATAACCGTATCAGGGTCTTGTTATGGAGATATCAAGACCCTGATAACCTTGATATACAGTTTTTTTTTATTCTTGTAGATTTGTTTTTAAAAAAGCCATGAAACCTACACTTATGCGGTTTGTGCGAGTGAGTTATACGCCCAGGGGGACATTATGTGGGTGGCTAATCTTTGCAATAAGTCGGCTAATGATTTGAAATTCACTACTTATTTTTTAAATTAGTGAAAATAGACATATGGTTCCAATTAGAAACTTGCTGAACGTCGTCCAAAATCCCTAAATCAGTCATTTTCAGAAAGACTTTCAGCGCGTGAGAAAGTTACCACTCGTGGAGCAGGTACAAAGCTAGTGGTTTCGGTCAGGCGCCCGCGCAATTTTTCCGTCTCTTATCTAGCCACAGCCTTGTACCTGGTCCACGAGTGGTAACTTCAGCGCACTACTGCGCTTCACACGCGCTCAAAGTCTTTCTAAAAATTACTGATTTATGGGTTTTGGACGACGCTCAGCAAGTTTCTAATTGAAACCACATGTCTATTTCCACTAATTAAAAGTAAATTAGTGAATTTTAATTAATTAGCCGACTTATCGCAAAGATTAGAAAACTACGATTGTCCCCCTGGGCGTATAACTCACTCGCACAAACCGCATAAGTGTAGTTTTCACGGCTTCTTTTAAAACAAATCTGCAAGAATAAAAAAAATAACACCCGGTATTTAGGCATTGCACGTACGTCACATCATGACGTCGAACACCGGTATCCACCATGCTGGTGGTTGACTCTTCGACCCTGCATAGCGAGAGCAATGGTAAACTGTGCCGCGCTCGGCTGTAGCAATTACCCGGTATCCCGACGATCGTCCGATCGTTTCGTCGGCATGAACCGCGAGACAGTGTCCGTCAAGTTAGAGAAAGTATGAGCGGCAGGAGAGGGATACGCCCGCGGATTACCGAGTTTGCGGCACGCATCTCATAGCGGCGAGCAACTGCACTTTTCTACCGTTGTTTACGTTCGCGCACGCCTTTGCATCGGCTTTTGCCCATTCGTGGTGTAGATGCCCTTTGTCTTTCGTTACATAACGCCGTTTCCCCGCTTCGAGCGATTGTCGCGCCGCGAGCCCGGCCGTCAGGGGATCGGTTTGTGCCGTCTGCGAGACGGTAACCTTTGCAAGGAGCAAAGGTATGTAGGCAAGCCGGTTAGGAAACATCATAATATGAAACCCTGAGTCAATGAGAGTTGTACGTTATTTGATTTATCCTTATCTCAGGGTTTAGATTATGACGGTAACCTAGCGTTGTTTACCAGTATTTCGCAAAATCGTAACAATCTTTCTACAAGCGACTCGTAAAGCCGCTCGTCAAATTTTAGAACGCGCAATTAAGATTCTTTGTTGGTGTTCTTTTTGGCGACACGTCAAAACTTTGTCGGCGGCATATCGTAACTTTCTGCTTGTAGCGCAATCGCACCAATGCCGAAACATTCTGCACAATTATTCTCCCGGCTGCCAGGAGATAGACACGGCCTAATTCTAGAGGTAATCTGGAAGAGTACCTTTAGGAAAACGATCTATTGTCGCGAAGTAGGTTGCAGCGCACTTACGTTGACGAGACGGGACTTGAAAGGTAATCCCAGATAGATGTCGACACGGCCACGACGGAATCACCACTCAAACACAAAAACGAGAAGGAAGGTGTCCGTGAAGAATCAACACGATGTAGCACAACCTGTCACTTTTAGAAACGAGCACTAAACGCATCACAAAAAATTCTTGGGCTTCTTTGAAATCGCTTGCAGAAGCAGAAATTCGCAGCAGCCACGCGGGCGCAAACAACACCAAACTGCATGGATCCGCATCCGTCAAACCACGTGACCACGCACATTCTATCACGCTTTCAGCTTAGGGAGAGAGAGAAAAGGAGAGAAGGACAGGCCAAAACGGGAGTGCACAAACAAAAGTCTTATCTTATGGGGCATCAACGTGCGGATTTGTCACTTGTACCCAAGGCTGATAGTGCAGTGAATGCTATGTGTGGCCTTGGGCTCCAGGCAGGTGCTGTGTTCTGCTTCATCACCAGCTTCTAGACTGTAGTCACGTGACCCTAACCGGAGACACGATTGGCCTCAAACATGCATAGCGTCTACCCTGCTGTCAATACCGAGTGAACATAGAGCTCTCTGAAATCCAACTTCTGAACTTCCAAACTGTCTAGCTCGACAGTGACCGAAAACGATGCGAGTTTGAAGATACTATGTTTTACGCCGATAACCAATACGTATAACCCACATCATAATTTAAAATAAAGAAATAAGCGCGATTATTTTTTTTTGCGCACGATGTCCACAA
>JAZHYW010050324.1:0-49261 GCA_037355805.1 Ixodes ricinus | reverse complement strand
CTCAAGAAGTTCTTCAGCTCAGTCTCTCCAGCCATTGAAGAACCACCACTTATCTTCCGCAGACCAACGGGCTAACGGGAGTGGCTCAACAAGACTATCGCCGACATGATCTCCATGTACGTCGAAGTAGAGCACGAGACGTGGGACGAGGTGTTGTCGTACTTCACGTTTGCGCACAACACAGCGGTTCAAGAAACCACGGGAATGACACCGTTCCGACTGGGACACGGCCGGACGGTCACCACGATGCTCGACGCCATCCTGCCTCACGTGCCGGCCGACGATGGGAACGACGAGGCTCAACTGATCTCGCAACGCGCGGAAGAAGCTCGCCAGCTGGCAAGAATGAAGATTCATGACCAACAGCGAGTCGACGCACGCCGGTATAACCTTTGTCGCCGGGACGTCCGCTTTCAACCCAGAGACCGGTTATGGGTGTGGGCATCGATACGGCGCCGCGGTCTCTGCGAGAATCTTCTCAAACGTTATTTCGGACCCTACAAAATCATCCGACGCCTCGGTGATCTGAACTACGCAGTTCTAGTGGACAGAACGTGCCCATCTGCAAGACGCCAGCCACGACCCGAGGTGGTGTACGTCGTCCTGCTCAAGCCGTGTTACGCACGATAGAACTTTGGACTCTCGTCAAAGAGTGAACTGTGAACTGTGACTCGCGACACTGCTATCCTTTTGCTGTGGATCTGTGTTTTCGTGTTGCGCTGCATCGGGACGATGCACTGTTTAAAGGGAAGTATAATGCCGCGAGCGCAGCTGACCAAGCAGGCAGCGCACTCGTGGTCCCAATGGTTGTCGCGCGTGCCTTCGATGCTGAAAGCCAGGGTTCGATTCCTGGCCGCGGGGACGCATTTTTGTTGACTCTAACGTAATGTTCTGGTAAATTCAAGAGCCGTGTTGCTGTTCGAGGTCAGGATGTTCTACACGCCGAACTTTCAACACCGATTATTCCAGAAGCCCACGCGTGTACATAGGGAGCTCCGCGTGGCAGAGCCTCATCAGTCTCGCCCCAGCGTACGATCCTGCTGTTACGCCGTCATCGACGCCCGCGACGCTCTACTGTACTCTTCTGTTTCCTTTTTTCTTTTGGGCACTAGTTCGCCCCATTAAACGTTTAGTTCGTTCAGTTATAATCGTCTCATCAATTGTCATTCGTGACAATATATGGTTCAACCGAAAATTGTCTACTCTCTTGCTGTTTATCAGTGGGCTCGGAGTCATTAATTGTGAATCAAAGGTCGAGGAGGGTCAGCAGTTTTGTCTACGTTCTGCGGTCATGCGCGACTGGTGCAGCCAGCAAATAACTTCAGGCGCTCGAGGCTCCAGTCTTCGAGCGTTATTTAAAAAGAAAAGCGCTAAAAAAGCGACGCGGAGAATGTTTGTGATGACCTTAAGTATTGTAGTGTGACGTGGGTTTTACGCTTCTCTATTTCATCAGAGGTCGACGAAAGTGAAGTCTCGTCCACCCATACTGGCGCTTGGGGAACCGGTAAGTTTGGTTATTTATACTGATTCGCAAAAAATGGCAGAATCGTTGTACACTTCATAATAATTCTAAAGATGTGGCTTTACTTCTTGTATTTTGTTTTTCAGACCAGGTGTAAGTTTTGAATCTCGACATAATTTCGAGTGATGTTAGCGCTGATATGTCTGTTTAAATAATTATTCTTTAGACTTCTACTGGTAATTCTACCAGCTCAAATTGCGTGATGTGTCAATATATGAAAACCTTCTTTCAATATGAATCCCCCCAAACGCGATCACAATGAAAGTTGTTAATTATAAGAAGATAAAAACAAATTACAGACGTTTACGCTTTTCTGTAATGCAAAATTAGAGCGCAGCTCGTGAGGTATGTTGATTATGTGATACACCGTGGTAGAGAACGTTTAAGATATGTATATATATATATATATATATATATATATATATATATATATATCTTTTTGTTGTTGTTGTTGTTGTTTGACGGTAGCCCAGGGAGGACGAAGAGCGTACGGTGGTACCCCATTATGCAACGTGCGCGGCTACGCCGACGGCAATGACGACGCCGACCCACGTATACGCGGAACCAAGCGCCTAAGGGCTGCGCTCTAAAAAAATATATATTTACCCAATTGGTACCCGAAAATCTAGTCTGGAAGATGGCACAGGAATATCTAACGCTGTAAAAAGAGCCTGAACAATCGGCGCCTGCACATAGAAAACCAAAATGCTTAGCGAATATGGATAAGTAGGCTCAGTTCTAATATGTAACGTCTCAAAGAAGACAATGTAATTGTTTTGTCTGCTTGTTGCGTCTGCCAGGAGATAATGCCACAGGTTAATTAAACAGCGAAGTCTATCGTTTGCGCACTCGCCCCACGTTGTGTTTGGCAATACTGTTGCCCTTATCGACAGCAAAATACGCCTTGAAAATTTGCACGGGAACAATGGAATAATGTTCTGCTCATTGCACACGAAGTTAAAGTTGAAGAATTGAATACTGAGAAGCTTATTTTTCGGCCTATTTTACTGCGTGAGATCTGCTTAGTGACACACTATATACTCGGTGTCTGTGCTCTAAGCTTTAAAGACTTAACTCAAAATACAATGAAAGCTACAATCATGGGTCTGCAGGTGAGTCATACATCAAAGGGGACCTAGTGTAGAGGGCTAATGGTCATTATAAAAATAAATTATTCACAAGTTGTTAATAAAGTTTTTAATTATTAATATAAAGATATTGTTCCAAATAAAAACTTGCTGAGCGTCATCGAAAAACTCTTAATAACTAAATTTTAGAAAACTGTTGAGCGCGTGTGAAGAGCAGTAACGCGCTAGAAGTACCACTCGTAGATTTGAAGAGGCACGAAGCAGGCTTAGTGCCTACTTTGTGCCTGTTTCAATTGGAAGCATATTTTTAAGACAAATTGGAAGCATATTTTTAAGACGAAAGTCTCACTTGTCCCATTGCACGAAAAAGCAGCGTCATTTTTGCTGAAAAGATGTCCGTAGAAAGACGACGTCGTTCTTGATGTCGTCCTAGAAGTCGTTTTAGACTTCGTTCTTTACGTCGGTCTGTACATTGTCCTAGACGTCGTCCTCTAGGCGTCATTCTCGACGTCGTCATAGAAATCGTCCAGTAGGCATCGTTCTCGACTTCGTCCTCGACGTTGTGCTTACGGTCGTCCTAGAAGTCATCCTCGACATCGTCCCTGAGGTTGTCCTTAAAGTCGTTCGTGGCGTCGTGCAAGACGCCGTCCTTAACGTCGTCCTCGACGTCGTCCTAGAGGTCGTGCTAGCCGCCTTACTTGGCGTTGATCTCAGGGACGTTGTCTTCGATACCGTCATATACGTCGTTCTACACTTTAATACGTGTAGAAACATTACTCGAAACATTTCTTCCGCGGGGAGTGTAATGCTTTCGCCTTCCTACACGTAAGCAGTCTTAGATGGTGCGACTCCCCCCCCCCTTCCAGCTCCGCCATCAATGCGAGAAATCGTGTGTGGTGGCGCTTTGATATAGTGGGATATTTTGCTATATCCTAAATTTGAGATCTGTGGTACTTCGCTTGTTCTTCTTTGCACAAGTTTTCTTTGGAATGCGCACGGCTCCGTCTGTTCTCGTGCAAGGGGCCAGTTGCCTACGCTCTGAGCTCACGTCTTTAGCAAATGTGGTCAGAACAAAATGCGAAAATCGTCCTCAGCCAAATGGCGAGTCACATACACAACAAAACAACCGACTTGTTGAAAAATATAAAACCATCGATGCGCAGTTAGAACACTGCGGAAATTTCGGAGGCCCATCACACAGATTTCAATGTGATCAAATTTATATGAGGTGCACGGCACTTTAATTGTGCATTTGTTTGGCTCTTTGTGGATTTCCAGGTGATCGTGGTGACGTGATGGACTTGGATTTCAGAATTCTAGCTTGATGAATTAAATACCTAAAAAATAAAGAACAAATGAACTATTTTTTTCGGGTGGTCAAGTGTCTCATTTGGATAGCTAGGTGTTTATCTTGAAGAAACCACGATGCTGGAAAACATAAAAATGACACTCAGGTTTAAATATTGAGCTTGGTAAACCCAAAGTGGGACAGGGGCGGAGTCAGAATGAAAAAAATTACAAGGTTACAAATTAACAAGCTGCGATAAATTGTAAGATTTAATTTTAATACGAGTTTAGTAATAAGTGCAAGGACTGATCAGGCAAAGATTCGGGGTCTGTGGATCAGTGACATAGCCAGGAATTTCTTTCGGGGAAGGGGGTGGGGGGAGGTGGTTGACCTGTCTGGGATGTCTACGACTTGGGGTGCGGAGAAGTGGAGGGGTGTCAAATCGCACGTGTATATTATAGGGTCGGTTGAAGTTCCTGGGGAGGGGGGGGGGAGGAAGGCTGACGCCTCATAAGCCACCTGGCTACGCCCCTGCTGTGGATAAGTTTTGCACAGAGTTTAAGCAATGTACCAGTTTTAATTTGGAGATTTATGGGCACAAGTAGCGGTGTGCAAAAATAAAAAAAGATGCAAATGGGTAGAGCTTTACGTCGTATAAAATATGGTGTAAGCACGCACATAGTACGCTGATTAAGACAAACAGCGCTACATTTTACACTAGTCTTGGGCGCATCGAAAGTTAAGGAGCATCGAAAGCTAAAGCTTTTACACATATAGTGCTCCGGCAGTTATGTCTAAATGTTCATAGTACTTTATTACCCATCGATATGGTGTAAGTTGTGCCTTGATTGCTTACAACAGGAATAAGGAAATTCCGCTAACTGGGTTGATAGAAAAACTTCACTCTGCTGACAGCTAACTATCATCTCGAAACCGATTATGAGTATTAAATGCATGCCAACTGTCGCGTGTTCAGAACGAGGTTTCCCAACGTGATCTAATGCAATCGCAATTGTTTTTGACAAACAACATTGTTTTTTCACGCAAGCTGCCACATCTGAAGTTTAAAATATTTTCTATTGTGCCACACGTAGCAATTATACAAAAAATGTTTTTTGTTTTGTTTTTACAATCGGCTAAGAGAATACTACTGGGTTACCTTGGTTTCTAATCCACAAAAGAGCACTAGCTGAATGGTAGTGGGAAAGAAAAACAAAATATCATGATAAAACATTGTGTAATCACGGGAAAACTGACGGCATTGCACATATGCAGAAGGCAAGCTTTGTTTTCACTAAATACTTTACCAGTAAAGTATTTGTTTTTATCGTGCGAGGGAAGCGGAACACACAAGCGCGAGCATGCTGCCCTGAACTACTCTACCAGTGAAAGAGCACAGCGTTCACAGAATGGAGCTCGCTTTTATAGCTTTTGGTGCGCTCAAACCTTTTAAACAGCCTTGGGAAGTAAACCGTCGGAAGTAACGGATTACGTGTAATCTGTTACATTTTTCAAATAATTTTGTCATTGCCACGTTATTTTTTTCGGAAGTAATTTGTAATGTAATTTTGTTACAAAATATCGGGAACAGATTACTGTAATTAGTCCTTGCTTTTTAAAAATATGAGTATAATTCAATAACTGGAGCAATACGAGCAGAACAATCAGCAGCATAAAAAGAGCAAGTTCAACAAGATAGAAACCATCAGGAAGGGGAGAATAGCCGAAAAGAAAACGCGATTTTTTTGTATGACAGGTCACTAGAACCACTATACTCTGTTTCACCTTGTGTTGTACCGCTGAAAGGCTACAAGCGCGAGCTCCTTGCTCTAGGGCACATCTCGGCGGCACAAGCTCTCGTGCACCAAGGACAGCTGCCAACGCCATGAGCTCGCGCTTCTAGCCTTCTCTGCGGTACAACATAAGGTAAAATGAGTATAGAAATACGCGGAAAGCATGTGCAAATGTGCGAAAGACAAAGATCAAGCAAGACAACGCCGAGTAGGCTCTCCGTCGCCTTCCATCGTGTTTTCCTTCTTTTTCCGGGCAGGAGAAGGCTCTTCGTGTTTATTTGTGTTCGTCTTTTACAATTATAATGCAATGAAATGCAAAGGTGCAGGCGAGCTGGACAAGAATGACGAAAATAATCCCTGGAGAAGGGGAAGAAGAGGGACAAACGACAAACACAAATCTCCAAACACAGCTAGGTGACTGGTCCTTTGTCCCTCTTGTTCCCCTTCTCCAGGGATTATTTTCGTCGTCTTTTACACCGTTTCACCCTTTCCAACTTCTCCGACGTCTCCCGCCACCTGCACAGACATCAAACGCGGGTCCGTATCCCCTCGATTCGCGGGTTTACAACTCGCGTGACAGACGATGTACCCTCACGCGAGGGGGTCGAATTCTATTTGTATTTGATGTGCGCTACTTTAATCTAGCACGCTCTTGAGGCAGGGCTGAAAAGCGCCCGGCGAGAGGCTAAGAGCATCGTCTTCGAGGGTACGGACGATACTTGTTTTGGTTTACTTGTCTGGACATGATGGTAGAGTCCACTTCTGACTTTACAAGCAACCGTCCGTGTAAGGAGTGCTGACAGAGAGAGAGAGAAGAGAACGCGTAAAAGTGGTGTGATATTTTAATGTTTTTTGAGACCGTTGGCCACTACTTCTCTCGCTCTTTATGATGTTCCCTCCCCTGGCCTCCACGAATATTGGTATGAAAATGAGAACCGATGAACGATCGATAACCCGTAACCTACAATGTTTTCCGTAGTGGTCGAGTTTTCGTTCATGGTGTCCGTCACCTCCATGGCCATCTCTTTATGAGGTGTTCGAAATTCAGGGCATTAAGGAGAGCGGAAACCTAGAGTTTCAGTGCATACTCTGCTTGCCCCCTTGCCCCACCCCCCCCCCAAAAAAAACAAACACATAATATCATCAGAAAGAACAACAAACTCTAATCTACGGAAACACATTAAGGTAAGCTGGGGCACCTGCATTCTACATTGGCTATACATTGTAACGTTAGAACCAATTCCTGTTTTTCTTGTGAATAACAGGCGAAACACACGAGTCGAAGGGGAGTTTCGTAGATCGCTTTTTTGGCTCCGAAACTCGTAGTGGAGGTTGACGCTGCTACTGAGCATGCAAACCGCTAGCTTAATGTGCACAAGTCCAGGGATCTTTTCCGGAGGCAGCAAGCTAGCGGAATTGCGGGTGTGGTTGCAACTTTGGTGCCTTGTCAGCTTACAGATGAACGAGTGCACCTAAACACTTTCTCTTACATACATTATTTCATTTTTACAAGCACTACCATAATCCAGGCCTATGAGAAATGAAAAGTAGTGTTGCAGAACATCGTTGAAAAAGGTCAAAATTGTTTCTATTGTTTTCTGGATAAGTATACGAAACAACAAAGCGAAAGTAATTTGTAACGTAACGAGTAAAGTAATCCGTTACTTATCAGCGAAAGTAATTTGTAACTTTAATCCATTACTTTTGAGGCTCGATAATTTGTAATTTTAATTCATTACATTTTTCAAGTAAGGAGTTCAAGTTTGCATTTGAAACACATTTATAACCAATTCTATTATTCTATTTCTTTTTAATAAGTGCGCGTATGGTTTTCTTTTTTTGTGTGTGTTTGGCTTTCACGTGCCATTTTCTAAGTGATTTTATATTTTTCCAAAAGTCTGAGAACTATAGTCTGTTTCATCATAGCAAAAGCCGCATAATTAAAAATGTAGACAAAACAAAACAAAACCTAAGAACGCGAACACGCGAAGACACATTAGAAATGCAATGTAACGGCGCATTTAAAATTAGTCGTTAGTTTTTTAGAGAGCAGGCGTTTCGTAGGACGACATTGTTACCCGTTGTAGATTATAAATTTAGCCAGTGCAGTACAACTGTTAGAGGGGGTCTTTAGTGTTCACCACGCAGTATACTGTATGCGATACACAATCGCACGACGTTAGGATGCAGATGGGCGGCAGAACCCAGGGTCCTTGCTAAAGCTCCTTGATAAAGGCGTTTGTTACAAGTACCGCCAACCATTCTTGTGGAAACTCGCAAGACACGTGCCACGAGCGGGTGCCCTGCCGCCATTTGCTTTGAAGGTGCAGTCATTTTAGTGCTGCGCCGCCATTTGCCTCCAACGGCCGCTTGAGACACGGGCCTAGTGCACTGGCATATTTGACGTTACTTGAAAGACCAACGCAAACACATTGAGGGGCTAGGGGCTTTAGTCCCTACAGGTTCTTCAGCGTAAGCTCTGTGTTCTTTGAATGGAACTCGCACTCGCGCGTTTCTCCACGTGCTCTTGATCTGCGATGCCACAACCTGCGGTGCCTGCGGATTTGCGGTGCCCCCAATGGTGCTCACAGGTACCATCTGCGGCGCCTGTGAGCTAAACCAAATGAGCAACGCTTAGAGTATTGGAACTCTTTCCCCCGATAATGGTGGGAGCGCCGCCATCTTGGTGGTTAGTGCAAATCAAACACAACTGCCGATCGTCATGATTCAAAAATGTGACTTCCTTCGCATAAGTTTCGGTGTTAGGAAGCTCATGTAATATGGCTTTGCTTTATCATGAACTGTTCAAACATTTGTGGAGGACAGAGAAGCGTTTTCTGCGATGTCAGACAAAGCGTTAGGTAGCTGACAACCACCAGTTTAAGCACAATATGAGTATGGAGCTTAGCTTATTTCGTGGCTCTAGTTTAGCCCGACAGCGCAAGCACAGAAAGAAAATTAACTGGTTGACCTCAAGCTCTTGGCCCTGATTCAGTGGCTTCATCAGTTTGTAGCATTAGCTGCGCTCCTAAGGTGAAGCAAAGCAAATATTCACATCTTAGGGTTTTGCAAGCTAAACCAACAAGAATCACTTGACACGCCCTAATAAAACAATTGCGGGTTTATTTTGATTAACTGGAGATCTTTTTGACGTGCAACCGAAAACTCAAATTGTCCTCCGTCAGGTTGCGGACACCTCGGCCGATATTTAAACCCGACAATTACGGATTCATGGGCCTGCGCGTTGGCTCAGAGACACTGATATGTTTTAATGTTTTGTGTTTTGTTTTAATATAGATTATAAGTATAGGATCCTAAAGAAATAGAGGCAGACTACTGCGCATGAAGAGAACCCAAACACCGTTTGGCGTCTTGGGTTGGCGCTCGCCCCCAAAGCGTAGGGCCCCTATTTGCTTGGGGCCGGGTTGCGTCGGCAAACATGGCGGCGCCCTTTCCGCTCGCTTCGGAGCAAATTCGTCATGGTCGATGCGTATTAGCCAATATCATTGCCAATGAATGGTGAAACCGGCTTTCGCATTGCGTTGTATCGCTCAAGTCACAAAAAATGAGCGGTGGGCTGGCCCTATTTTAAACATAGTCCCTGATTCTAGCCGTTCCTAAGAAAAACAAAGACGCGGCAACTGTTGATATGGCGAAGTATTGCCACGTATACGGCTCCGAGCAGATATCGTTCGTGGCACGATACATGCAGCATGAATACAAGTATTTCAAGGCTTCAAAGTCGCTCTAGCTCAGATATAAATAGAGCATCTGCTCGCAGAGTATGCTGGATTGTGTTCGTCACAGTTTCGGCTTAGTTAAGAGCCGAAATGTTCGGCAACAAATGGTAAAAGCACACACGAACGCCTAAAAAATTGAGAACGAGCTCCGAACTAGAGCGCTATGAATTGGATTGTTTTGGCTGAGTACAGCCAACAACATTTATACTGATTTTAGATTGTCTCGTGTTTTAGCCGGCTAGATTGGGATTTACCTCAAATATTATTTTGAAACAAAAAGTAATTTCTAGGCGCACATGTTTAACGTTTTTTTTTTTCAAAAGTTCTCTTTTTTTGAATACTACGCTTGTTGGCCGCATTGGCGTTGCAAGCGGGAAACGTAAGCGCGCTGCGCTGTGTTGCAAAACCCTATTTTATAAATCGTCGAAGGCAACCTTTTTGCGCTTGGGTCCCTCAATTTCATAAGAAAACCCAAAAGTTGGGGCACTCAATTCTAAAACTCTCTAATATCATGGCCCCTTCAGAGCCGCCAAGGTGGTTTTTGAAACAAAATATTGTCGAACCATTCGGACAAGCATAATCTGCTTGCGAAGATTATTTTTGCACGCGATAAAAACATTTAAATGTTTTCGCATACATGAAGTAATCCCCAATGGCGAAATCCCTTTCATGGCGCCCATCTTATTTTCATTGCATCAGGCATGTATACCGACGAACAGTAGAACGCATGCAAAAGCAGCTGTGGTGCGCCCGCAGCCTCCCTCTTGTTGTTTTGACATCTCTGGCTCGCTCACTGCGGGCATCCAGGCATCTGACACCCTGACGTCTGGCGCTTCTTCTGTCTTTCACGTGGCGTTCCGAGCCGCACAAGACGGAAAATGCGCATCAAGCTTTTTTCTTGAACTGGTTTCCCCATCTGTATTTTATGTTAAAAACTGCGAGTTGCCGTAGCTGAATGGGAAACGTTTGAGGTCTAATAAAATTCTTAACGTGTAATTTATCAATACGAAAGTTCTGAAAAATGTAATATCGAAGGATGCTTCATAATCTAATTTCTCGTAATTTTGAATAGGTCACGTGATTCCGTTCTTATAGCACCATAAACGGATGCCAGTTTAAACTTTATTTTTATTTGAAAATATACATTATCTGTACGGTTCGTTGCTCACTTTTTTAATTTACTATATTGAACTTAACCTTCAAGCAAAATATCGTAAACAATAAAACGTTAAAACACGACTTTTTTTGGTTGTTGAGATTGTGGTCTATTCCAAAACATAATAACTAAATAACAACTAAAAATAATCGTAATATCGAGACATTAAAGTATTTTCGAAAAACATGATCTTTAATTTGACATTAACTTTATAATTGTAAGACACAAAAAGAGAAAATTATAAACCGTCAAAAAAGTACCGAAACATCATGCACGTTGGGGTTGCACCTTAGGTGTACTCTTGTAATTTGTTTCCATCGAATTTTCCAAAAAAAAGCAAAATAGACCTATTTTTAAAAAAGTGCGCAACATCTAGTAGCAGCGCCGCTAATTATACGATGACTCCACTGTTTATTGACGCGCACTAAGCATCTATTGGAGACGAGGGCTCGGTCAGCGTTCAGGGTGAACTCGGCCCATCCTGGAAGATATTGAGTGTTGTATCAACGTTCGGAGAAGTCTTGGAGCAAATCACACGCTTCTTGCCTGGCGAATGACGACCGACGAGGTTCCTTGATAATGTTTTGAAGAAATTATTTTATCTTTGGCATTTAATTTTGATTTGATTAGAACCTTCATTTTTTGTCTTGTCTGAGTGGGTATATTCACGAAAATATGTTGCTTTGCCCTGATAGCTATGCTTTTTATTGTAAAATATACTCAAAAATATAACTGCACCTTATTTGCTCTTTTTTCAGGACATCTCAACCTACAAGGTGCGTAACAAAACATCACCTTTAATTTAGGGTCGACATAAACTTTATAATAATAGCAAAAAAAATAAATTTTTTTTGAACATTTTACAATTCATATGTACTTGCATTTTATGGTATCAAACCTATTTAGGACTTCATCAATTTTATTATTAAGATCATGGACAATTGAAGGGGACTGCTGCAATGCCTTCGAACAACACCTTCGAAGCTGGTTGGTAGCGGCTCCAACTATTGCCACCGTGTTGCCTCGCTTAGTGAAGCTCCAGCCGCTCGGACCTCTTCCAATGCACCCGAGGCTTGGAGGAAGGAATGAGAGGAGGGGACGCACCGGCTAAAATCTGCCAAGGGAAAACAATTCAGAGTGAAGCCGGAAGTAGAGGGACGCGCTCGTTGGGGACACCCACAAGAGTGCCCAAGTCCGTCCAATAGCGTCTTTTGCTTTTGGCCCTTGTTGGGGGTGTGTCCCTCCAAAACATTAAGTCTCCCCCGATTTCCCGTGTGGTGGCGTCGTGTCGCTTGCAGAAGCCTACCTCATTGGCCCGCAGTCTCTTGGCTTCGTCGGCTCCTTCTGGCGGACATATTTCTCAATGCTGCACCGTAGTAAAATTTTCAGACGTTCACAATAGAAATTCAACCCACGTCCTGTGTTTCTCTCTGTGTGTCATTACGTTAATGAACTCGCTGGTGTTGCTCTGAGCTAGAGTTTCACTGGGCGCGTTAAGTCCGTGCTCCGGAGCGCCAAAGTTTGGCGCTCCTTTCACTAATCGGAGAGGAGTGCCACCGGAGCCTCACACTCAAGCACGCTCTTCGTGCACCGAGAATTTCTCGGAGCGCGAGTGACTTCTTCGCACTCCATGACGTCACGTTAACGAACAAGATGGCTGCGCTGCTGTTGAGACAGTCGAGACGAACGGCATAGAGGGAACGCTGCCCCTTTTCAGTTGATTAGAGCTGAACGGCGTAGAGGGACCGCTGCCCCTTTTTAGCTGATTAGAGCTGAATCTGGCAGGTAAAAACGATTCGATTTGAAAGTCAAGACTGCAAGGTTTGTTCGTGCATCTCGCTTGAAAAAGAAATTATTCCATCAAATGGTAGCGTGACTATAGCAGAGCGACAGAAAAGTTGTCGAAATGTGGAGACATTCGGACCGCTGCCCTTTTATAATGCTCAGCCCAGCGAATAAATATACTTCGATTGGAAAGCCGAGACATCAGTTAAAGTCGAGTAGAAGGTTTGTTCGTGCGTCTTGCCTGAAAACGAATTGAAGTAGAGAACTAGCATGCCGATAGCTCGGTGACAGAAAAGTTGTGATGAAAAGACAGTCAGACCCTGTCCTGCTTAGAATGCTTATCCCAGCCGCAGCGAATAAAGGTACTTATATTGGAAAGACGAAACACCATTTATAGCGATGCGGGAAAGGTTTGTTCATAGATACCGCTTAAAAACGAATTGACGTGATATCGAACGATGGTGTGCCGGTATCTGCGTAGCTTGCCTCTCGCTGCGAGACGGAACCGACGGAACCACGGAATCTCCGACGATTTTGAGGGTTTCCTGCGTTGACAAGTGGGTTCAAGAATGTTGTTTTTGATTTAATTGGGAACAACATGCATGCTCAATAAATAGATCGGCCAAGGTAACCTTCCAAATATATGCACGAAGCGAGTTTTCAATCCTTTCAGGCGTATTAAAAAGTTCGTAGAAACTTAATAACGTCGCCGTATTTTTGCTTTAGAATCTGCCGCTCCACACGGGCCTAAATACTTGTCTTCAAAATATTTTCGGCTTCTGCCACCCGTATTTATATTCGAAAGAAACTCGTGTGGCTCGTCTATAGTTTCTGGCCGTGTTTCAAAGTTTACTCGTTTTAACTCTAGGGTAAAGGTGGTTTTCGAAAACGTACCCGCGTCCAAAGTTTCTCTATTTTTGTTGTCACGTGGCATAATCTGCCAGGGTAATTTGGACCCATTCGAGTAGGTGTGGAACGCATCCTCTTTGTCGCGCTCCTGTACGCTATGCGTCGTTCAGTTGCTGCGCTCGGAGTATGAAACTCGGAGCGTCGGAGTAGAAGTAAAGGGGTGCGGACTTAACACGTCCATTGTGCGTCCTGCATTTGTACGCGGCAGTGACGGAACAAATCGTCATGTTTTCGTTCATCCACGGTGCACTATAACCCAACGACATGTTTGTGTGTTGTAAGCTCAAGAAATTACTGCTGTACAACATTCATTGGTGCTGGAGTCCCGATGCCAACTCCAGCTCAGACACGTTTCACCCGAAGGCCTCAGTTATTCTCTTAAAATCATGAAGGTGAGACGCCCACCTCACCAGATCCAGGTGTCAGAGTCGAAAGTCAACGACATCCTAACCTCGAGGATGCCAAGTACCCTAGGATGAGCCATTGTTAGCCGATTTATCAGTTAAATAAATACGGCTGTCGGCATTATGCTTAACGCCCAGAGCCGCGGCGGAAAGCCATGAGACGCAGCCACGGCGGAACGTCGTGGAATGCAGCTTCGACGGCGTTCCGCCAACGAGCCGCAGCCTCGGCAAAAGTGGTGCAGTCAACGGTCCTCGCACCTCACCACACAGTGCAACCACGCACCGGAGCCGAGGAGAGGAGAACAACCGTTAACCCTAAGAAAAATAAGACGGCACACCCCATCATGATAATCACCCTATAGAGTGGAAGTAAGCACAGTTATATCTTCTCACGCTCTGAAAGCCGTCGCAACAGCTGCTGACCTAACCCCAGAGAAGCTAAGGACAACATGGTGCGCTTAAAACCATAAAAATTCTCATCACCGTGTTGACCTTTCGGCAATCCGCTCGGGGCAAGATCATGGAAACCTCAGCGTGGTAGTTCGAGGCGAGAAATTCCACATAACAGCCTACGAGCAGCAAAGACTCAGATTTGCAGAGGGTCATTCACGGAGTTGAATGCGGAACTCCTCGAAAATTTTTGACGGGAAATCTTATTACAACTGGAGCTCCGATCCTTAACGCCAGAATAATGGGGCAGTCGTTATCCGGTATAATCACCTTAGTGGGAACGTACGTTTGATACCACATTCTTCACCTGCCTGCAGAGTCCTGATTCCACCTCCTCCCCCGCTAAGAGGCTCAAGTGTGCCTGCGCTTTCACCTTATAGGGCGCGGGGAAGATGTTTTGCTGAGTAAGCTTACCAGAGCATAACCAGCCACAAGGCTGCAATCCAAAGTGCAAAAACTGCGGACGACCACACTCACTAGATAGATCCAACCTGTGCGACACACATTCCACCGAAAACCAACGCAGAACAAGCCGCGAACCGAAGACGACTGCAGGCCATAGGGGATACAGAGCCTTACCAACAAAATCCGAGATCACCGACCCCGCGAAGATAAAGATCCCGAACCTCGGTGCGCCTATGCTCTAAAGCGCCGTTGCCAAAGGAACATTGTTTGCCTCAATCTGCCAGGCTGAAAGCGGTAGAGTGCAGCTCCCAAACAACGATCTAAAACGAGTAGCACAAAAACAGGCAAGCAGCCTTCTCCCAATCCTCCAATGTCTTCCCAACCACCCGAAATGTACCCTCAATCCAGCCAAAATTTCCTTGAATCCCTCCCCCTCCTTTACCCGTGCACTCATACGTCCCACAAACTTCAACCGAACGCTTTCAATCCATAAAAAATAGACTCGACCCCATGCTAATCATCAGTCAAGGTGAATAGGCGTTTTATCCTTCTTCCGAGAAACACTCCTCTAGAGATTTGCCGGTTTCAACACATGGGACAATATACACCTCTTGCCTCACATGCGCCACTCCGTTCCCAACACAACAATGGATCACGATACTTGTAAGAAACGCCAAGTGTGTATTTTATGAAGAGAATTTTGGAGGACCATGTTTCTAGCGCCACCGTCGTCAACGCCTCCAAGGTCAAAAGAGAATGACTGCTTTCGAGCGGCACTCCTTTTGCGCAAGTATTTGGTATATCTTCATATTGACCATGAGAACCCTGCAGACTCATTCTGACGGCAGGCTGTGTGTACCGAAAGTTCCACTGGTCCTGTCGATTCTGTCCGTCCTCCGGGCTAATCTAGAGTGTTATACATGATGAAAAGAACTCAAATGATGAAAACGATATGAAGAAACTAACACAACCGGACGAAGCTGTCCTGTCTTGTTTGCTACTTCTCTTAGTCGTCGTCGTTTGAGCTGTTCTAATATTTTGTAACGTTTACCAAATCGCCAAATGCGATATTTGTCTAATATAAACTGTCTTCATAAAACACCGGCTTTTGTGTCTTCACGAAGCACCCGCTATTGCTCGAGTGGGGACATCTCAGGCAATTTCCGCCAAATCATTTCTCATATGTATTTTAAAGTTCGCGGAATCCTCTCTGATTAAGCTTGAGCGCGCAGATTCGACTAAAGCTTAGATGCCATTTTCCCCGTAGGTGACTGACGGTGTAAAATGAGTACGCCAGCGCCTCATTCGTTGGCCCACACGGTGCAACAAAGGCACCTTCACCCTGAGAGAGACTGACATGTGGAAGTGCCTTTTCTATTCCTTCATTGACTGGCAGAAGAGGTCAAAAGCAAGGGTCCACCGCCGTCTCCGCTAATACGAGGTTTTTCCGACCGGCACCGCTGCTCTAATAGAGTCAGAGCCGTATATTGGGAGAGTTTGTCCAGTTTATGACCTCACAGCCGTAACGTTCCCCTTCCCAGTGAGCCAGTCAGCACATGGCGCGGAGTGAGAGGAGGGAGCGCCTGCGCGTAAACCCTCGGCTGCTCCAAGCTGAGCGGGCAGGGCCGCCATTCTTATTCATTCGCCTTGTGGAATGCATGAGATCGACCTTTAAGCTTCAATACTTTTGTTGTTGTTGTTGTTGTTGTTTTTGTTTCTGCTGACCTTGGCAAGAATATGATAATATTATTCTTCGGTGGTTTAAAAAGCATAAATTATGTTTTATCAATGTTTGACCCCAAACTTTTGTTCAGACTAAAAAGAAGTCGGCCCGTACTGGCCACGCCTAGCCTCAACACTGCTCTAGCTGCGCCGAAAAACATTGTGCTTTAAAATGGCGGTCGATTCCTTTTTGGTCTCTCCTTTCCCTCTCGCTTTTTCGGCGCTCTCCACAATTTTCATACTTTTCTCCTCTCCAAAGTCTTCGTCCCCACACCTACTGGCCAAGCTGTCCTCATATACGGCTCTGTATACCGTCGACCTATGTCGCCGCCGCCACTGAAAGCCGTACGGCTAGTTCGGTGGCTGAGAAGGTTGCTGGGGGAAAACAACGATCACAGCTGCTCTAAGTCCAAGTCACAAATGCCGTGCGAGCAGTCGAGTACCAACTGAACTTCCAAGCAACAACGTCTACTTTATTTGATACTTATACAGTTACAGAGTTCGCACTAAAAGCGTTAGCGAACTTAAACATTGTGGTGCGCTGTGGGAAGTCGGAGAGGTTGGCGCGTAAATTAAAAGCGCTTGCTTGCGTTGTCTGTGTTCATTTCGCGCTTTAGTAGATAATTTATTTAACTTAGAACTACGATGTAATATGAATAGATACATCTGTTTACACCGTTCTCTGAAACAACCCGAGATGGCGGCATCTGCTGCATCAACAATGACCATCAATGCATGCACTTACTGTTTCGAAACGCAAAGAAAGGTATCTACAGACAATCGTAGCATCCCATATTGGAGAAGGGGGCATTTTGAAGAGTTGGGGCTGATTTTGTAGCGACCTCAACCTCTGTTCCAGCACGTCACGGAAGCCAGCGCTGCAGCGAGCGCGGTCATTGTTGACGCACTGGCCACGCGGCTTTTTACCGCTGTCCTAGTGTCATTCCCCTTTACATTATTTGAAATATGTTATGAAAGCGTTCATATTTGCTTTTTAGTTTAGCTGGGATAAAAATAGCCATGTAGCACGTAGTAAAAACGTTTCCGAAGACAAAAAAAGGGTTTATTTTTGTGTTTTGTATTGTTTAAGGTGTGTTGTTTTATTTCGCGAGAGACGATACGGTTGCCACGGAGGCGCGCATGCGCAAAGTGGGAGCGTTTTTGCGGTAAAGCGAGAACATGGTTGCTGGGAGCCTACGGGGACGCTGTTTTATTGACTGTCCCAAATAATTACTGTGTGTACCGTTACTTCTTAGAGATACACTCCTTGAAATGCTTTCCAACAATATTTTGGAACAATATAGGTGCGAGAGCACCGACATATTTCTAACATCGTTCACGGTCGAGATGGTAACTGGCCAAACGACTTCTCTGAAAGGATCACCACAAAAGGCGCATGGGTAGCCTTTGGGGCTGGCTATTGTATTAGCATGTCGTCGCGTGTGATGTGCAGGTGTCATGTGTGCTCTAATCCCCTGTCTATGTTAAATTTGTAATTCATGTGCAATTCGAAATAAGCGCTGTTCAAATGAGAATGTTTTGCGATAATGTGTTTTTTTACCAATTTTGAATTTGACGTTGACTAGCTAAAGCTGGGCCTGCAAGGGCTCAATTTAGTAATAAATAAGGTAAGGGCGCCACATTTAAACCCATTGGCCTAAATGGAAGTGTGCAATGGTTAGTATTGGGGGTTCAAGTTTTAGGGACTAACGGGAAGAGCGCAAAAGTTTTCTCCGTCCCCGTTAGTCCCCCAGGGGACTATAATGACAGTGTCAGCGCATTTAGTCCCCTGAAAGACTAAGTCGCGTTCCCTTTTTCTTAAAGTGCATGTGGTGTTTCAATATTTTCGCTCAAATATTTTACACTTGAACGTTCAAACACAATTTGTTTGCATTGCAAGAGGTTGTATGTGGGTAGAGGGCAGTCCAGCGTTTCTATAAATAAAGCTCGAGCTTAAAACAGACGACAACGCCTTGCAGCGCTGTTTATTCTGGATTGTTTACCAGAGCGCTAAATGACGTACGAATTATCTGTCTTTAGAAATTAGTACCCCTAATTAGTCTACTGTAAATAAAACGTCAGTTTCCTTTCTTTAAGGTACAAGAAGACAAAAATTCTGGCAGTCCTAATTCTCGTGTTAGCTGCAGGATTGATCTACTTACAGTTATCTTCAAGTAAGTGGGCTAAGCTCTTGACGCTAAAAAAAGCTCGTTACCTGATACTTGTGGAAAGGAAGCTGCCTCTCGCGCCCCCGGTCCTTTTGATAATTTAATGCCTGCCTCCTGATGCAATTCTGCTTGATGGCGCTGGTGTTTTCCAGGGTAACTAAAGAAACTGTTTTTGAAAGTAGAGACTCTTCGGCCATCTTGGTCTTTAAAACATGATGACTACGTATTATAAATTTAATCTGAAATAGATCCTTTACTAGAATTCAGTCTGGCCAAATTTATCACTATCATCATTTGAAAAATTACATTTGTGCTATATTAATGGCGGCCTTCTGTTTAGTGATGAAGGAAGAAGTTGAAGATGCTCCTAAGCAGATGAATCGTGGCCTATATGTTAAAGAGGATAGCGCGACGTGAAGCTTCAATCGAATGCTAGAGCAGCGTAAGCGTCCATTTCTAACTCAGTCCCAGTCAATCGGTTAGTAGCACACACTCGGCTACAAAACCCCTTGGTGTATAAAATTTCAAGGCGTCTATCTGGGTTTGCGCTTTGTTCTGACTGGTTGCATCTTTTCGCCGTCGACACTGAAAGAGATTGAAAAAGAACTGTACAGTGAAGCGCATATTCCCGTTTACCGTTGACTTACGAAAGTGATGGTGCCCCATTAAATACTGCAGACCACAGGTTTATTGCTGCCATTAGAACGGTATGAGTTAAACTGCCATTTGAGTCACCAGATGGGTCTGAATTCCGAAAACGGTCTATTGCAGAGAACGCTTTTTCTTTCTCCGAGAATGCTCAAACTGTCTGCGCAGGACAAAACAATTTTGCAGCACCTCCCAGGCATTCTGCCTAATGCTGAAGGAGTCTCGGTATCGAATCATAACAATCACCAGTGTCGCCTGCTCCGAAACAAAATTTCATCTCCTAAAAGCAGATCAAGCAACGAAATGCCGATGCTTTAAGGGTTTTATTGTTTCTAGTTTGGTTTTAATACAAGCTAGTATCTGCTTTAATATATTGAATCATTCTACTGCCCAGCGTACTCTTTGATGTTCGTGTTACCACTTTTGTCTGCAGCACTCCACAATTTTAAAAGAATGCACTACGCGTGCGCACCCCTCATGATTTGGTACTTATCTTTCTAAAGGGATTGAAACAAAAATATCATCTCTTTTGTTCGAGTCTCAGAAGGTGCGAACTCGATGCCTTAACAATGTGAAGCGTTTGGATACCTGAACAAATGTGTGAGCCGGAAGGCCGGAATCCATCTTTTTCCAGGGCAGTGCGGTGATTTGTGAACTGCAGTTAGTCCCACACATTTAAGTTGCGGTTGAATGTCAAGATTTAGAACTTACGCTACCCTGGTAAACGCAAGGGGCATGCCAGGCAACCTCATCAGTTACATGCGCGTAGTCCATCGAGTGTATTAAAAAAAACAATAAACAAGGCTACCCAGCACAAACCTTACAAACAATCCACGACTTATTCCGGTGACGCGCAGAATGCAACAATCGGCACCTACGTTCTACGAGTAGAGTGCCTCAATATTATTTTGTGAAACTCCATGACAATTTTGTAGCATATTTGATGTCGACGGCACAGGCTCACAGAAGAAAAAAAGGCTATAACAATAACTAAAATGACACTGTGGCACTGACAATTGAAAGAGCTCGTCCCGCTAGACAGCTTCACGTGTTCCAAAGTCAATAAAAGCGTCGAGCTGCGTTTAAAACATCCCCTGCAAGCTCGAAATTTTTGAAAATAAAGAAAACGCCAGAGAACAAGTGCCTGATGAAAACTGAGTGGCATAAGAAAATAATAAGAAGACAGCTTTCGTAGCCAACATACTTTATTCTTTATGTTTCGAACTTGTTTATTCATTCGAAAAGATGCACAACGGAGTCATTTTTTATATATGTGACAAAACTGGCATATTAGCAACAAAAAAAGCATCACCGGAATGTTGGCGAACCTTGAAAACACTCTATGTTTGTTTCGATTGCTATTTGGCTTAGAATTGTCACTTCCTTTAACATATCTGCTATGAAGCAGAGGTTTGGGCCTCAGATATATCGAAGTTTAACATCGTTCAGTGGCAGATAAAAATGCCGTAACAAAGACACTTCCACTTTTACAATGTTGACTAAGGTACAAAGCGTTCGGTACGACCCAAACACCAAATGTTATTCATGTTATTTTCCGGCGAAGAGACAAAATTCACGAGCGCGTTTCTCATAGGAATGCTCAGGAGCACCGCAAAAGTGAGACTGTTTGCCGATCTTGCTCTAATTTGGCTCCCGGAAGTCGCATATAGACACTGGCGCCGATTGTGCCTCCTATCGTACATTATAATAATTATATGCAACTCCCAGTAAGAAAAAGCAGCAATGGGAGCAATTTGAGGATTGGGTACGTAAAAACTAGTTGGTCAACGAAGAACTTCTCAGACACAACACACAGGGGGTCTAGCGACCGCAAGGAGGCAAAAATCACACCGTCTTCCAAGGAGTGGGAACCATGACGGGAGTTCACCCAAAGCTGCGTCTACGTCTGCGTGAACGTCTGGCACGCTCGGGACCCTCGAAGCCAGCCCCAGAGCCAATGGAACAGCAGCCCGTGGTATCCGCCAGTATGGCCTGCTCCCGAGACCCGCGTCCGCGGCGCTTCGTCTTGTTTTGGAACGGCCTGCCCGCTGACAAGTTCTCTCTTGAGGAGTTAAGCTGCCTATGTAGCTTTGTGTGCCTCTAACAAACGGCCTTTGCGTTTAGAAGAAGGAAGATATGCGGGCAATCACCCGCCGCGGGAAAAACACAGGCTCGCCGTTGGTGGAAGAATCGCCGGGTTCAATTCGCACCAGGACGTATAAAAAAAGTCTATGCAAAACGCCATCTCGTTTAGCGCGCAAAGACGACGACCACCCTACAGGGGATAAGTCGGACTCGTATCTTTTAAACAAATGTTTACACGCAGACAAAAAATTGTCTGCGCAATATTTACGCTTTCAGAGGCAATTTAGGTGTAGGAGGTGGAGGCTGCAGCCCACTAAAACCCATCTCATGCTTACAAGGTGCTTACATTACTCTTAGTGGACAGACAATTGACGTGTGAAAGGTTGGATTTGTAAATTTGTATCTCCGTGCCGTAATAGTACTTGAATGGGCTGTGTTTCTATTTGTGAGAAGTAAATCATCTGGACAGAGTCATTATTGTTTTTATATGTATTATGAAATTGCTTCTTACGCTTTGGTGTGAAGCGTTCACAAACATGGCAGCCGGCGTCTGCACAATGCTGAACGAGTGAGCTCGTTGAGCTTTCAATTTTATGAGTTCGGGTTGTTTTGAGTTAACAGAGGTGTTTAGGGAAAGGTCTCCACAACTGATGTAATTTGCAGCAAGCAACTGCCGCTGTCCGGACGCGTGTTCCTATCGCGGGACTGGTTTAAGTCTACCGTCCCAGATCAACCATTTTGTTCGATCTGGCTCGATATTTTTCTTTCGAAGTGTTGAGGCTGAACAAAAATGCTGGTTCTCGTATTCGTTGGCCTTGCTGCTCTGTGAATTGTGCAACCGTCGTGATTGCGAGAATGGTTTCAGTGCTGAGTTACCTACCACGTAAGAATTTGCCAGCCGTTCGGTTTTAGTAAAGCAGGCCTTCGACTCGTTTCAGGTTTGTAGAGGAATGTTCCACGTCATTGCCCCTCAAAAGCCAAGTTTTTTTAAGATTTGTAATGCGCCTGGCATAACAAAGCTACGTTTTACGTCGCGTTTTAACTCAGCTTCTTAACGCTCACCTACCTTCCTAGTAAATGCCATGCAATAAAAAAGAAAAACTTTTGGCCTTTTTATTTTGGTGAAGAAGGAAGACCAGCGAAGTTGTACCTCGTTCCAGCGAAGCTGTACGTCGTCCATATGTTTCTTTGTCCTCGTATGCTTTCCGCGCTGTTTCTTACATTGAATTCCCACCAACGCTTAACTATCCATTCTTTTAAGATAGCTGGAAAAGTTTATGTCATCATAAGCGACGTTGGCAACGACACTGGTTATCTGGTTCTCACCGTCGTTTATAGATGGCGCTAGCAGTCAGGAGTTCTGTTGCAGTCTTGTGTTGACATTTGTTTGATACCGGACACGAAACTGGGAAACTGGCCCTTAACAGCTGCGATGTAACAACACGAAAGAGTAAAGCGTGAAAGACCGTATATTAATTTTGGATTTCTTTTTTTAGTTCTCTTGGTCGCGTAATACGCACATTATTAGACGATCAGAGACGCATGTATTGAAGCGTGGCTCGCGAAAAACGGAACGCTAGAACCACGCTTTCATGGTCGCGTCTACTGGACGTTGCAGAAAGTTGTTAGACGGCGGATAAATAGCAGACAAACGAGTCCGCGTCTTACGGCAATGCAGACGACGACACATGGCTGTGAAATATCAGACGGTGAGGGAGGCCGCTATTCTCTGCTCGCACGTCTTGTTGGAGGTGTTAGACTTCCCGACTAGACGCACCGGATGTAACAAAAGTGAGTCACTACGCTCGTTAGCCTGTTCGGTCGAGCAGCCCAGCCAGTCCAGTAGTAATGGGCGGGGCCACTGATCTGTGGGCAGGGGCTTAAAGCAAGCTGTGACATTCATTTAAATTGAGTCTGATGGAATAAATATTGCAAAATAAAAAGAAATCGCGTGAAAATTATATTAAAAACTGTCTGCCCGAATTATACCCTTTAAAGAACTTTTCGTTTCTTGCAGTGTCCCTTAAACGAAGCAACATATGTGTACGCTCTTCCTCCATTGCGGTGACGGCAACCCTTAAATGAGTCTTTTAGTTTTCGGCTATACAAAGCGGTGAAGCATTTGACAGTATCACGACTCCCCTCTCGTGCGTGATTTTTTGCATGTTATTTTTGTACTATATAGGCATATCGCCTGTAAACATGTTGCTCGTCCTGTCCGGCCAAATATTTGTGGCCTCGTTAGACTGAGCTTTATTGTTTTATTATGGACAATACGCGGTGAGACACGATGTATTTATCATTCGCAATGTGCTTGTACTCCACTCTTTAAAATAAAAACCTTCACCACTCGATCATTACTGTAGGTTAAAGTTGTTTGAAATATCTATCTATATCTCCCTCTTTCTCTCTCTCTCTCTCTCTCTCTCTTTCTATATATATATATATATATATATATACATATATTGTGAAGGTTTTTATGAGAGACGTATTTGATGGTGCGATGTGGGAAGACCAGAGGCGATCAAAGGAGGAACAGCCGAATCTCTTACAGCTCCTGTGGCGAAAAACATGCAGCGCGCGCCCCTATTTCCCAAAGTTGTGCGTCGTCGCCGTCGTAACAGTTCCCCCAGGTGGTAGTAGTGCCGGTCATCCGGTACTGCAGGGTCGTTAGGGTTAAGGCGAGTAAGGCTTGATGCGGGAGACGTGTACGATGTCTTGTGGTCTGGGGCGGTGGTAGCGGGGGCGCCAGATATTGAAAGCAGCTCGTAATTTGTCGGAAAGATGACGTATGATGCGATATGGACCGGTGAATTTAGGTAGGAGTTTTCACAATTTCCAGTCTGGCGATAAATTTTCAATATATTTAGCGAGGAAAGAAAATTGGTGTATAAGCCACGTGACGTCCGGTCACGTTACATCAATTTTCCCGCTAAATATAGCGGGGAAACTGAATTCGTGTATAGGTTGCGTGACATCAATTTCCCCGCCGACTTAGACGAGTAAACTTAATTGGCGTATAGATCGCGCGACTTCAGGCCCCGTGCCATCAATTGACGTCGCCTGAACATAAATCCCAATCTAGTTTCCCCACTAAATCTAGCGGGAAATGCACGCAAGGGCAAAGACAAAAAGTTGTATTTTTAGCGGTTCCGTTAAAAAGTATTTCATGGTTTAGTAAAACAGCGCGAGAAAGGACACAGTTCTTGTCTTCCACTTGTCTTTGTGTACCTTTTTTGCACTCTGTTTTTTTATTCTCTGTCTGGGAGTTGGCCACACACGTTCTTTCGCCGCCGCAAAACAAAGAGGTGGAGCGAACAGCAAGCGACGCAGTCAGCAGACTGTGCGTCGTGTTACCGCAGGCTGCCGTATACTGGGCGGTTTTGCAACTTCGAGCTCGTGCCGTATACCGTGGCCACGGTAGCCTGCGGTAAGGGCATGCTAAAATGTCCCTTCTGCATGACAAAACCGTATTGCATGTTATTTTGTTTTTATTATGTTGCTTACCGGAAGCCAGCGCGGTGCACAGCTTGGTCAGGAGTGTTGCGTCTATGTTTTATTTGGCACTTAAATTTAACCTGTAAAAAAAGAAAAACTACCTAAGCTGGGAGATACAAGCGACAAGCATGGATTAGCACGCGACAAATCAACAGATTGTTGTTATGGAAACGCGTTTATTGACCCGAAGGTTTACAGCAGTTTCGGAACCGATGCGAAGCTGTTGCTACAGAATGTGTGGCTTCTTAATTCTTTGGGATGCCAATGATGGTGATGACGATGTTAAGGTAAGATCCGTATGCAGGCTGATTTCCTATATATATATATACAGGGTGAAACAAAGGAGACGGCAGGCTTTTTAAATCGACCGGAAAATTCGGTTTCTTAACCTATCGCGCTACGACTTTGTGCAGCGCTGCCCGCAGATGGTGCATTTTTTTCGTAAAATTTGCAAAGAGCGAACTTACCTGAGGAAAAAGCAAAGAAAGAAAAAGGCTTAGCTCCTATGGAAACGCAGCGACGCCACCGGTCTTCAAACAACACGGCGCCGTTTCGCACGTGAGACAAGAGATGGCGCAAGCGGTCGCGACGCCAACTGCCGCCAACGAACGAGCAGACGACGCCGAGAGCTGCGTGTTTAGCAGACAAGGAACTGCAGTTCCTTGTTGTTACCGCGCCTGTTTTTAACTCTGCGACTCTCGCCGCTTGCGGAAAGCGAGCCGCTTTTTGAGTCGAAAGGATCGTCTGCTAAAGTGCCGGCTCTCGGCGCCGTATGCTCGTTCGTTGGTGGCGTTCGTTGCGCCATCTCTTGTCTCCCGTGCGAAACGGTGCCGTGTTGTTCGAAGACCGGTGGCGTCGCTGCGTTTCCATAGGAGCTAAGCCTTTTTTCTTTCTTTACTTTTCCTCGGGTAAGTTCGTTCTTTGCAAATTTCAGCAAAAAAAATGCACCATCTGTGGACAACGCTACACAAAGTCGTAGCGCGATAGGTTAAGAAACCGAATTTTCCGCTCGATTTAAAGAGCCTGCGGTCCCCTTGTTTCACCCTGTCATATAGATGAACGCCGCCGCGTGTCTCCTTTTGATATATTCTAGGAGGGATGAGAGGATGTTGCATTTTTCGCTTGCTGGTCTCCATAGACCGATTTCACCAGTCTGTTTGGGGTCACCACCGTTGCCGCAATGCATCGAGGGAACTTTAGCCTTTTCGCACGTGCCACAACCACGCTGGAGCTCTGCGCGTGCCGAGCACGAGACTTCTCCAGCACTGGCGCTTGCCTCCCGTGCACTAAAGTTATGGCGGCTTCACGCATGCGTTGAACGCTTGGTGAGATGGGTCTAGTGGGTGATCCCAAGTCTTCCTGTCCTTGGCTGTGTTCCAAATCTTACCCAAATGGATCCGAGTTACTCCGGCGGATTGTATCACGTGACAGCACAGATTGAAAAACGCTGGACGCGGGTAGGTTTTAGAACGCCAAGGGTACAAAATCCTTACCCTGGAGTAAGATCGAGTAAATTTTGGAACACGGCCCGGGATTATTTTTTTCCAACTAATCAACTGGATTTTTTAGAAGACGTCATGAAGAACTGTGACGCCAATTTTCCCGCTAAATTTAGCGGGGAAATTGACGTCACATTACCACGTCGTGTTGCTTCAAGTGACCTGAGGTCAGTTTCCCGGAGGCGGTCTTGCGAGGTGGTATACTTTACGCTCAACACCTTCTGTGTTTTCTGGTCCTTGTCAGCGTATTCAAGCAGGTGTAAGGTTTTCGCTTTGTCTTTTGTTACGAGGGGTTAGCTATAACAGCACGAAATTCTTTTCAAGTGAAGGTTGTCACCTTCCATGCGTGTATACCATTGCCCCTGAAAGTAATATATAAACAATGCGGAGCGAAAGTTCGTCTGCTTCTTTTGCAGGGGTTGTGGTGACGTCAGGACGATGCCGAACTCTGATTGGCTCGATTAGAAGGATAGTGGGTAGACCTGGAGGCAGCTTGCTGTGAGGTCTACCCACTATCCTTTCAATCAAGGCCAATCAGAGCTCGGCATTCTGCTGTCACCGCAGCCACTGCAAAGAAAGCAGATGAACTTGCGCTCCGCGTAGCTCAGATTAATTACATTCTTATCTGCGACACTGCTGTTTCAAGTGGTGCAAGGAGCTCAAAAAGAATACGCAGGCGTTACTTTCGCGTTGGCAGCTCAATAGAAGAAGGTGAAATTCAGGGCTATTCACAAACCTCACTTCCTCAAGGAAGGCGCGAGGGTCGGCGCTGGCCAATCGCCACGACAAATAGGCGGCCTAGGCTGCATATCCGTCCTAGCGATTGGCCAGCGCCGGCCCTCGCACTTAACCTTGAGAAAGTGAAGGGGCGCCTCGATTGGAGTGAGGTTTGTGAATTCGGAGGTTAGTTTTAGCGCTCTCATTTATCGCGTGAACAATTGGCTAGACCCACCATGCTATTTTGCTACACGCCGACTCACTTTTCACCGTGGGGGCTCGCAAGTTCCCAATGCATACCAATAGTGGAAGCCCACGTGAATTTGGGAGATCTGTATAAACTCAATTCTAACGGCGCAGTATAACTCAATCGCCAAAGTGCAGCTCTTTTTTTTTAATTTTCGAATTTTTGGTTGCCAAGAGCGTTCTCTTGGCAGATATGCATCGATCGCGGCGTATTTCATTTAGCTCTTATGAATAGACGATGAAAGCATATATTTCCTCTTGAGTAAGGTAGTTCCTTCCGCATGCACGGGTTGAAGTATTCCGTCGCAGGAAGAGCTCGACGATCTCCCTTCATCACTTACTTCTGGGTGATTTCTCCTCACGCTGGAAGATTTTCAGCTGTCTTGCTGGAGCGATTGCTTCAAAAATAACACTAAAAGAAAGAAAACGTCTTTTTTTTATGGCTTAGATATAAAGGGTTTAGAACAACCCAAAACTAAAACATTTTGAGAATACAGATGGTTTACTTTTTCGGGCATGCTGTTTATTATTTCTAGATTTAAAATGGACAATTGGAAAAACGATCAATGAAGGTAATTCCAAAACTAACACTGAAATTTTCTCGCGCTCTCTATTGGGGTGACGTAACATGTCGTAAAGCTTGCAAGTCGAGCAGGCAGATTGAGGAAATACAGTATTTACTGAGTGTTTTTTTTGTCTTGTTTTGCCGGCATGAGCTTAACGAGCTTTCATTTCACGCCGTCAAACATTTTCTAACCCGACTTGAAAGAACTGTGCCGCTCCCATATTGCCCCATATTACAAAATCGTGACGTCACGCTTTTAGTGTAGCCAATAAAGCCTGTGGGAACTTCAAACCAAACTTGAAACATCTGTAGTTTCGCGAAGAAAAGTTATTGTGACTTGTATTACGGGCTACTAGTTCAGATGTGTCAATTAATGTGCTGATCCAATTTTGAACAAATCAATGAGTATCAAAATGTTGCCTTTCAAATAAAAATGTTGCAGAGCCATCACTTTTCGAGGTCCGAACTAACGCACGCCGACCATGGTTTAAACGCTATCAAATATTACGCATTATCTATTTTATTAAAACCGTGTTTTTTTCAGGTCGTTCTAATTATTATGACGGGGTGCGTGCGATGTTCTTTAAATATTCAACATCAGCTCGATGGAGCCGAACAAATGTTTAGTCCCAAGTATTCCGTAGAAAATTATGTCAGCAGCGAAAATGAATACGTGACCCTATAAGCAATGCTCTCATAACCCGGGTACCGTAAAAGAATTGAGTCACGAAGGGCGAGGGCAGACGGGCAGTGTTTTCCAGTTAAGAACAGCACACAATGGGAGCCAGAAACGGGGAGGTGAACGTGAAACAAACCATTCACTGCACGCTCTCATCTATGCAAATAAGGCCGTCTGAGGGCTCCTTAGTGTATGCGCCAAATTGTGTTGCAAAACTCATATTGGGATTAGCATTACATGATGACCGAGAAACTCGGATCCTCTGAATTTTGACTATGGCAAGACGAACGTAACAGCTTATGTCTCAGTCGTCGACGGGCCTCTTTGTCTCAACTGCTTCCTGAGATTTGATCCGGAAGCGTCGTTCGGGGGGGGGGGGGAGCCGGCGGGGGGGGGGGGACTTCTATGAAATTGCTCGCGGAACAAATGTATACCCGTATATCTAAGCGCCCGGAGCTGACCAACGCCTCCTAGATGTCCAGGCCGCGGTGCTGCATTTTCGGCGTCACTTAAACAAGACGAACGCGGAGCGCCGATTGGGCACGAGCTCTGCATCATTGTTCGGTTGGGACTCGTGTTCCCACTGATTGGACGCGAGTTCTATTCGACTGATGACGCAACACTGACGTCAAATCAGCGCCCCGCGTCGGCCTTCTTTAGTGGGCGCCGAAGATTGAGCACTACGGCCTTGCTCTGTAGGTGTTCATTGGGCTGACACGCGAAGGTACGAGGATTAAACGCCGCCGGCTCGGTCTTTTATTGTAATACCTCTATGCCCATCGGGAAAGTTGCAGATTCTCGGCAACATTGCATTCTCTGAGTTGGAAGTGTTCTGAAACTGGCGCCTGAATAAAAGACAGCCGTAGTGGGCTGCTTTGAGTCAGTCACTTTTCCAGCGCCGAGGAAGGAACGTTCGGTTTCCTTTGTTTAGTTGAAGGGACGCGTTTGCCACAACAAACCGTTAGATTCCCTGCGCATAGCTGCGTTGTAACATGTTATTTGTGAGAGTATTGTCTTTCGTGACGCTATGAGATCTGGCCACAAGCCAATCCGTCAAACTCGTCTCGTCATGGGTAAACTCTCGAAACAGGGCAGCACGTTACATGTCGTCTCGTACACTAAAAGGTCGTAACAAAGCAAAAGTTAACTATAGTTGACTTCGTTCAAGGTTTTTTGTCTTTCTGCAGACGTAATTAGATCGGGGCCCAACTGATTTACGATGTATAGCTATCTTGAACTAATGAAGAGAAGACCAACAACAAGATCCTAAAATGTCCCCTGCAAAATGTTTAAGTTAAAGCACCCACTGGCCTTCCAGTTTGGGAGTGTGTCCACGTGACAGGGGCATTTTTCGAAATCGCTAATTTCGCAGGTTGCAAGAATGTAATGCCGGGCAGCATTGAAACCTGCGATTGAGCATGTATATTATGAATGTTAATCAAAGTATCTGAAATCGAACACGGAAGCGCACACGAGCCAGCAAATTGTTTTTTCTTTTTCACAGCGTGTTTGAAGTTCAAACTTTTAAAGTTAACTGCAGAAGGCCAGACCGAAAGAAAACATACATTCCCGCAAGCGGACCCCTGTTTGAGAAAAGCCGTTACGCTAGTTGAATTTTTTGTTATGCAGTAATTTTAAATTAAACGAAGATCAGCGTCGTCACAAAATGTACTTGAAATACTTAAAAAAAAGAGAAAACCGCAAGGAAATTTAATAGGGCTTTCTGAATAAATTCTTATAAAAATTTCTGTTACCAAAATTTTATTTACATGAGTATGATGTTCGTTTGTCAACGCGTTCACTCGCGGCAAACACAGTATATGACGTAAGCTTTTCTAAATATACAAGTGTAATAATATCTATCCTATACGCACAGTTTATGATGTCTATAAATTGTGCGCGCAATATATTATATTAGTCGCGTAGTTTATTATGAATATATAAGACTTTTATAACGATGCAATACTTCGAGCTCAAGAAGACGAGAGCGAGTTTAATATTTTGTGTATATATTTTTCATTAATTCATTTATTGCCCCCATCTTACGTCATCTACTCATGTTCGCGTTGTGAGGATGAGTTTTGAAAGTTTCGCCTTCTTTTTCTGTTAATCGAATGTCATCATTTAGCCCCATGACCCGCAGAAAATACTTGTAGCACATGAGCGTACCAACCGGGGGGGCAAGGGGGGCGCTCGCCCCCCCCCAGTTCTCAGAGTGGGGGGCAAGGCATCTGTTTTGCCCCCCCAGAAAAAGCCGCCACTGGGCAGGGCAAACACTGGCCGGCGACGCCCAAGGGATACGAAGGGCACCGCCCCCGGCCCTGGGGTGGGGGGGGAGTCTGGTTTGCCCCTCCCACTCAAAAACAAGTTGGTACGCCACTGTTGTAGCATTGTGCTGCAGCGAAACTTGACATTTCTAACACAAAAACGTTTCACTTCATATTGTTTTTGTTTTGTTTGTAATCTCCCTGTTTCTGCATCGATTCCAAGGCACCAGCTGTTTGCGAGCGCAGAAAGTAAACGAACGAATTAATTAATAAATATTTCTTACAAAACAAGAAAACAAACGAAAAATGTGTGTACCGCGCTTGGGGTCGGTCAGCTGAAGTATATTGCACAATGTGGTTCCATGTGACTGCTCAAATTCCGTCGCAGTTCTTTTTTCAAAGTTGTGTTGGCACTTCATTCGAAACGACGAACTCTATACGACACGACCACATTTAGCCCGTTTCAGTGATTAATAAAGGCACGATTTAAGACAAAAAATAAAATACCAAACCGATAGTTTCAATCAGATTAGATCAGCTCATACCAACCAGCTGCAAGTACTCAAAAAAGCAGTGCTGTGTGAATCCACAGTAGAGTCACAGTTATGACACCTTTGCGAATCCTAATATACGCCCTTCTGTACCTGCGTTTTACGCGGAGAGAAATTATTGTTAATGTATGCTCGGAGAGCGACACAGTCATCTATAGCTATAAGACTAGTATATTCGTTGCCACATGAAGAAAAAAAAAAAGAAGTTTAGCGCGTTATTCATGCGCTGCGTGAAGTAGTTCTTACAAACTCTGGCTGTTGAAGAATAAAACGATTATTTTCTGGGGGCTTTGAAACGTGTATACGTCTTGATCAAATACCATAGACCTAACCTAACGTGTACCCACACATACCATAATTAAACACATGATCGGGGAAGTTAGTAGCGTCTCGCGAGCGGTCGGCCATTTTTCACTGCGTTTCCCGAGGTGAATACGACTATAGATACATGATATCATGTGACTAGTAGCCTAGTCAGATCACATCATGCCCTCATGTGACGCTCTAATGCTACGTAACAGCGTGCCGTCACGTTACTTAATTCCTTTAACGTCATGGCATCGTATGACGTAACATGACGACACGATGTCACGTTGTCGGGTTACTTTGTGACGCCGTGTTCCATTATGGCGTCACTTGAGCCACGTAACGATAGCGAGGGATGCCCTACATTATCTACATCAACATCATTATCAAGAGGGGGGGGAGGGTAAAACATAAGATCTACCGCTGCAAAAAAGACTCGGGATGATTCTTGGAAGGACGAGAGTTCATCCCTTACAGAAATTCTATATTATGGCATATCAAGAATTGGGCAACCACTGCCATGGCCATATCATAATACGTACGAAGTTAGTTGCCCTTATGCTTAGTATGCCCATATATGGCATTCATGTAGCACAGTGGTCAGCTGAGCTAGTTGGTTTTGCATTTTAAAAGCGTGAAAACAGCGCAAAAAGACACGAACAGGGAAGGTGTACACAGACGGAGTGCTGGTGACAACGCTCCGTGTGTGTACACCTTCCCTGTTCGTGTCTTTTTGCGCTCCGTGTGTGTACATCCTCGCTGTTCGTGTCTTTTTGCGCGGTTTTCGCCCTTTTGAAATGGCGTTTATGTACGGGCATCACTGTCACCTTCTCTCATCCGGGTTTGCCTAGGACCACATGTTCGCTTATAGACGGGCCACGTGTATTGAGTTGTGACGAGCTCAGTTGGTGCGAATAAACGTCTTCCCGAGACAAGCGTGCTAGAACTTAATAAAGTTAATCGAGAGGCGCGACTTGCACAATGAAGATTTTCAAAATGAGATTACCTAGGTTATCGATACTTGTTTTTGATCAGAAAGTTTGGTGTCTTGAAAGCGACACGCGCAGGGCCAAACATCGACGTGGACGCGGTCATACGGGCTATTAATAAACTCTACCTGGCCTTATGACTACCAAAGCCTGTGACGAGCACTACGTCATGACTCTTACTGGGCTCGGGTATGATCGATGCATCGGCGAATTTTCGTCGTCGCGTTTGTGACCAATCACTGCGGTAACGGAAATTGCCGAAATCTACGAATTTACTTAGCACAGCGAATACCAGTCGTACTGCCGTAGCAAGAAACGACATTGGGTTCCACTTTTATTAAATCTGGCAAACTTTGTGAGCAGGGCTGTAGTGGTGACGACGACATGGTTGCTGTCGGTGCTTCATGCGGTCGCACGTACGTTCAAAATTAAGAGTTACAGTCACCTTAATTGCAGTTAAGTCACCTTAATTGCAGTTACGCTCTGCTACTGTTACCACGGTATACTTTCGGATAGCTATTACTCAAGAAGTGAAGAGTGCTCGTGCACAGCATTGAAGGACGCTCAAGGTGCTCAAGCGCACGTGCGCCCAAAGTTTTGATTGCATATCCAGAGAAAGTTGTCAGAGTGTGGTAAGGTTGTTATTTGGGCTAGTTGGTTTATATACGAAGGCTTAAGAGCGCCGAAAATAGACAAGGATCGTGACCAGGGAAGACAGTCACAAGCCACTTTGTGTTCGTACTGGTGTAGTAATTGATTTTAAGCTTAACTATATTTAAGTGTGCCCGTGTAAGTAGGGTATTAGGACGCCCATATGATGGGCTTCATGCGTCGCACAAGCAGTGCGTCTGTGCACGTTGGGATCGGTCAATGGCGTGGTGGCATGGTATGGGGGTTTGCGCAAGCTCGCGCTGCAATGCGGGCGCGATGCCGGCAAAGGCGCAGCCGTGGGTTGCGACGTTTTCGCATACTTGTACTCCAAGTTGCCCGACTTTCCCTTCAAGATTCTACCTTCTTGGTTTCTGTAATCGCGCCTCCGAGCATTATACAACCAAAATCACCCCCTACCGCCACGAAAGTCGAAAAATCTTTATGCGTCGTGTCGCTGTCGAGTCTCCGGAGATTCCACACCCGTACCGCAATCTTGAAGAGTGCTACGGATGCGGGGTTGCTTTGCTTCCTCGTTTCCCTTGGGGCCCGACAGAAGCTCCCACCTGAGCTGTCAGCCTCGCATGCTCGGCTAGTTTATCACCATGCTCACTTCGCGCGTGCTTCACGTTGCCCGCCGAGCAGCGTACCCCTCCTTAATTGTAGAAGGGTTCCAATCCCAGCCGAGCTGCTCGTAAACTGACGGAAGCTTATTGTGGAGAAGGGGCCTTGTAACCGTGAAGGGATCCCTACGTAACCAAAATTACTTTTTTGACGCTTTTTTTTCTTCTTCTCTGATGAGCGCTGTTAAAGACTCTAGGAGCCTGATCAGGCGCTGTTAGTCCGCTCTTAGTTTCATGAGCCAAGATTAAAATTAAGGATAGAGTCTTATTATATTAGTCCTCAGCCGTCCGCTAAAGTGTGCCATTGCACTTCGGTTTTTTTTTTGTTTTTTTTTGTTACGCAGTTGTTTTGTTTTTGTATTTAACCCTCCCAAAGTTTATTTTGCCTAAATAGAATACCCGCATAAAAACACCCCATACGCAGGAGACACCATTAGGTATACTATCCCCAACATATTGAGGAGTTTTCATAGATATTTCTTTCTCCCTCCGACGCTCTCCGCAAGGAAACGCTTTTACTGCGCATGCGCGCCGCTAACCTTACCTTGAGAGTCTCCGTACCTCCTATTCCGAAGGACGGGCAGGACGGCGGAATCCGTCTGCGAATCCATTTTGAATACTAGCGCCATCTAGCGATCGTCAGGTTCCGCAGCCATGCTGAGTTGTTAGAAACGTTGGCAAAAGTGCTCTTCGGAGGCGCCGCTCCCGCGTTGAGTCTGGTGGTTGGATGTTCCAAAGTGCTGGGTATTAGGCTTAGGGCGAGTCTTCTGTTCTTTTGCGCCGCGGATGGCGTGTTCCAACTCACTGGGAACGCGTTTCTTAGCTCGCATTATGGCACCCGCCAGTGCTGCAGCGCCCAAAAGAACGGCACTGAACGCACCACTGATAGAAATCGGAGGTGAGTACTTAAAATATCCTAGCAGTTTACAGCGATTGACTTTTCCTTCGGGTTTTTTGTCGTTTTATATGCAGTACACCGAAAATATTTTTGGCGTTTCTTGTCGTTCACTGCAATGAAATATAAGGGGAACAAGGACGCGCAAGATAAGAGCATTGCAGGGAACGATCGCCGGTAGCTCCCTCCGGCTTGCAGAAGTTTATAGAAGCTTGAAATTGATGATCCCGTGTCGACGAGTCTCTCCTTTATCTAGAACCGAAAAGGGAGAAAGTCGAGATGGGCCCATTGTTGGAGCGAGTCGATCAGTGATTCAACAGTTCGACATCGATGCATGAGCATGTTGGCTCCGCATAGGTGTTTGCCAAGTGAAAGGGTACTCCGGCGTTTTCTTCTCGATTTGCCTGAAAATAGACATAGCTGAAATTGTATCCCAGATATAACGTGCAAATAAATATTTTTAGCGAAGTTAATGGATTTTCAATTTTGGTTTTCAACGTCTATTTTCAAATTGAAAGTCTCTACTGGTAACAATAAAAAAGTGATGTCAGCGACCGGCAGGCGTTCACTCTTTGGACTGTAGCCTTTGTTCTCAACTGATTCCAAGCCGTTTCATCGTGTCAAATGAATGCTTTGAAAGCTCGCTTCACTACCAGCGTACCAGCACGAAACAAGTGCTTGGCATAGTCCATGTTTTAAATTGCGTGCTCGACTGGCAAGCCTGCCTGCTACTGACGTCACGGCACTGAAAGTGCGGGTGTATTTTAATGTTGGTTTGTGCACAATTTTATTTTGCCGATTTTACAATAACTAATTTGAATTTCGCGATACTAAATAGCATACCGGGGAAAGGGTAAAGCCCGCTGATTTAGAATATATACTTCGTTGGGGTAGCTTAGGGATTGAGAAACACCACTCCCGTGTCTGTTTTCTTCAGCATATGCAGGATAGACGCCAATTTTTGGTTTGACACCGAAAAAGACCGATTATCTGGCAACGAAAATAAACCCTGCAAAAACGCGGCCCAATTAGATGACAAGTGAACCCAGAAAACACGGAACCCTTCCAAAAGTTTCTCCTCCTATCCAGAGAAAGGGGGATAGAGAGAGAAAGAAAGATTTGAATGGACCAAGTCCGGCGCTACCTAGTGGATGATGTCCATCACGTTCTTGATGGGTTAGACTAGAAGCGGCCATAACACATCCCGTCGAGGAACTAGTCTTTACACCTCCTCGGCCGGACGCCTGTGGAAGGGCTTGGAGTGTGCGCTGTACGAGACACTCGAACTGATGCGCCGGACCAAAGTGTGTGCGTTTTTTAAGAGCGCAGCTCTTAGGCGCCCGTTTCCGGCTTGAGCGGCGTCGGCGTCGCCGTCGCCGTCGCGGTCGCCGTCGCCGTCGGCGTAATTGCGCGGTGCATTGCGGGAAATATCCCATAATGCACCGCGCGAGGGTCACGTGACCAGGGTCACGTGACCTCGGGAAGGTCACGTGACCTTATGAGGGTCGCGTGACCCCCGCGTGGTCACGCGACCCTGGTCAGGTGGCCCCCTCAGGTCACGTGTCCCTCTGGGGTCACGTGACCCCCCTGAAGGCACGTGATCCCCTTTGAGGTCACGTGACCCCTGCCCTCGCATGACCTTTGGCCGTGCAGAGGAGGAGGGGTATACCCTCCCCTCCGCACCTTTCCCTCCTCCTCCTCAAGAGCTGCGCCTCTAATTTGGTGTTACAGGGAGTTGTAAACGGCTTTCATTTTTTTTTCACCTCCAAACTAGTACAAAGAACCTTGTCCTCTTTCGTTCCTTCTGGAGTCATTTCTGCCGAAAGAAGTGGATTCTCTAGTGGAACACCAAACACTTAAAGAGAGCCGTCCAGCAGTATTTGAGCGTCTACTTTTTTTTGCGGTTTCTCCACGCTAGTGGTCCCGGAAACCCAGTGGACAACGAAAGAGTTTAAAAATATTAGCGCATCATATTTTAATTTGACAACTCGGAAACACCTCCTCCGACGGTGGCGCCGCGAGGTGCCGAATGCGCGCGCATAACGGCGCTCCCTTTCACTATACGTCACATTCACTGGGTTTCGTGATTGGCGAGAGCCGTCCCAGAAATTTTGAAGCGAAATAAAGTATATCACACGTTAACCGTCATTATTTCTCTAACAAGTCGTTTTTATAGAGCTAATAAAGTTGCAAATTAAAGTTCAAAAAGGGCGAAAACAACGCCTCGTCGCTCATGCGCGCCTCCCAGCGGCGGAGTACCTCCTACTCGCCGAGGTGGCTCCGGTGGCGGAGTTGCGGGAGACGAGCCTTCCGCGGCTGTCGAAGCGGACTGAGGCAGAGACGCGTCGCGGCGCTTGCGTGGTGTGTCCTCGTACGGCGCGACGCCCAGCTCCGCACTCCTTTTTAAGAATTCGGCGCTCAAAATCCGATAAGCCCGGTAAATTCATCGATGATGGCAACCCGATTCCAAAGCTACGATGGTTGCAGCGAGGCCTAATGGCCGACCGGGCCGACGGGCTATCAACCAAACTCGCGTCCAATTGGCCAACCGCTTTGCTCCAATCGCTAAACTGTTTCATTTTACGTCATGAAGCGCAATGTTTTGCTTATTTAAAGTTGTTTTCTGCAATATTTAATTTGCTAATAACTCACAAAATATTGCGAATTTCTGTAATATTTTTTTCCTCGGTGTTCCTGCTTTCATGGAGCTCCGTTTCAGCGCGAGACTTCAAACCAGAGTCAAGAAAGTGTTGGCGCGCCCCCTTTAATACGCATGTGACATAGAGCTCACGTTTTTGTTGGTCCCCGCAGTGTTTGCTTTTTGGTTGTCCTGTGAGGCCTGCAACGTGATGAAGGTAGCCCAGGTAGCAGGCCAGACAAACATCTAACTTGGCGCAATCTTGGCATTCCCAGGGGCCTGACTTGGGCCTAATACGCTTTTGCTCCGAGGCATTAGCTATAGAGCCAGAGTACTTTTTTTCAGGCGGTTCTATTGCTTTTCTCTGGTCCGCCACGTAATTGCCAAAATGACAGAATTGAGCCAAAGATGTCACGTATGAACCGAACACCTCTGGGCCTAGATTCGCATTTATTTGCCAATTTAGGCCGAGAGGTGCCAAAATACACGTAAACTGGCAGCAGCGAAGCTAACTTTGGCACTTGTTTGGCGAATTAGGGGCAAGATACCCAGACTCTGGTCAAGAAGGTTTAAGTTTGCCTCTACTGGCTTCTTCGGGTCTCTCGACGCCCTATATTTTGGGACAGAGAAAGAAAATAATTAGGACCAAAGAACTTACCTTGAAGTGTTGCGTTGGAAGCAGCGTGAGGAATAATAGTCAATATGATTTTAATGAGACCAGTGCTTCTACTGTGACATAAATCTAACACTTTCAGCAAGAATAGTCGCGTAAGAAAAGTTTTTTCTCACCATTTGTCAATTATATGATGCCTTTCATGTGCATTCGTTCTTCTATTTACAGTAAGAATCATCGAGCAAGGAAGATTTCATGTAGGGCTGAACACGAGACAAACGAAGTGCTCTTCTGAGCAAATCGGAGCCTTGAGATTGGTTTCTTCCTTCCACTCTGATCGTCAGCCACGTACGCAACATCCTACAGGCAAAAAGAAAAGAAGAAATGAAAATGTGCGGGAGAAAATGCAGGAAATTAGGAAAGCTAATGTACTATTGCAATCAAGTCAGAACGGAAAATAAAAAGAAACGAAGTAAGATTTGCTTGATAGTTACTTCATCGGCTGAACTTTGTGCGAGTATCCGGCCAATTATTTTTTCTATATACTTCTGGGGCTTTCTCAAGGCAGTAACCTCGGTCCTTTGCTGTTTTTAATTCTTTTGTTAAAATGATCTAGCTTCCTGTTCTAAACAAACGCTTGGTTGGTTAAAACTGGTTGACGATTGTGAATGTCTTCAGCGTGATATAGATTCTATGTCGGCGTGTGTATTTTCAAATGACCTACTCTTAAATGAGTCAAAGACGAAAGTTATGTCCTTTTCTAGGAAGCGCGCAATTCTGAGTTTTCCCTATGCATTAGATTCCACCGATATTACTCGCGTCGAGATCATCCGTGATCTGGGCGTTTTTATGGATCCTGCAATCAATTTCAATCATCACATGACTACAAATGCGAATGCTTCCTTTAGAGTGCTGGGAGCCATTACGCGAGTGACACGCGGTTTTTCTAGCCCACTTTGTATATCTGCGTTCGTTTTCTTCGCTGGTGCGTAGTCGTGAAGAATATGCCTCAGTTGTCTGGAACTGTATTGGGGTGACAAATTCAGGCGTAATTGAGAGTGTTCAACGTAGATTCGCTCGTGTAATGTTTGATCGTTATTTTCGACCGAATCATTCATATACCTACGAGAGGATTTGTGAACTCGTGAAGTTAGACTCGTTGCACAACAGGAGAACGATTCGTGGACTGACATATTTGCCTAAGATTGTAAATGGTATAATTGATTCCCCAGAGCTACTCAGTCACATCTACTTGCACGTTCCTCGTAGGTCTTGTAGACTTTATACTTTGTTTTACCCTACCGATTTTTACCATGTTGCACCCATGACACGCCTCCAACTGACGTATAACCATTTAGAACTGATTCGTGGGAATGTCAGTCTTGATAGTTTTGATGAAGAGCGTAAATTTTGAAAGTGTTTTGAATGACTTTTGTTTTGTCGTAGCATTTCGTTTCTATCCCCTTTAACATTTTACTGCTAATTGACTCATTGATAAGTACACCACTAAGAATACGTTAAGCTTGATTGTGGTATCATTCAAAACAAAACAAAACAAAACAACTTTTTAGAGTACTAAAAAAAAATCTAACCCTTTTGTTCTGACCAGTAAAATTGTTTTTATTGATACGGTACATTACATTTACAGTAATTATGTCTTCCGTATTGTTATCAATATTCGGACGTACTGATCAATCAGTCTGCCATGTTGAAAATACATCTACCGTGGTTGTAAAGAATCACTAATTCTTAGCTACAGTAATCCACGAAGTTCTTTTCACCCTGGTTGGTACTTCTTGGAAGCGATTGTGTCTGCGCCTGCCGGAGAACCTTCGACCGAGACAGCTGCAACGTTCTTGTTTCCTTGTTTTGTCGCAGCGCTGCCTCCGCTCTTCTTCAAGGAGGAGCCTCCCAGCACGGTCTTGTTCCTGAACAGCAGCGGCGCCGTGGTGCCGTGTTCGGCGGGCGGCGTGCCGACGCCCTCGACGGCCTGGCGCAAGGCGGACGGCGGGCCCGTGCTCACCGAGCTGCCGGGCCTGCGCCAGCTGCGCTCGGACGGGTCCCTCGTGTTCCCGCCCTTCGCCGCCGACCAGTACCGCCCCGATGTGCACGCGACCAGCTACCGCTGCGAAGCGTCCAACAGCTACGGCAGCATCGGGAGCCGAGACGTCAGGGTCTCCGCAGGTACGTGCCGTTTGCTTGGCCATGCGGAAGGCAACATATATATCTCTCGCAATACCTCCGGCCTCTTAATCGGCGCAACGAAAAGTATTCTGGGAACTGGCTGTATCGGCGACGAGATCCAAGCCATAGAACCATACCACGTCAGGGTCTTAGCAGGTACGTGCCGTTGGCTGGGCCGTGCAGAAGACAACATACGTATATATCTCCTGCTAAGCCCCCCTCACCCTACACGGCGCCGAAAAGTATCCTGGGTACTGGCTGTATCGGCGACGATATCTAACCACAGAACCATGACACTTCAGGACCTTAGCAGGTACGTGCAGTTTGCTTGGCCTCGTAGAAGACACCATACGTATATATCTCCTGCTGACATCCCCAGGCGTCCCACTCGGTGCCGAAAAGTATTCATGGGAACTGGCTGTATTGGCGACCACATCCAACCGTAGAACCATGACCGCGTTTAGGGTCTTAGCAGGTACGCGCCGATTTTTAATGCAGAGCTGCATCATTAAAAGGACACAAAGTATTTGTTTTCTAGGTGACTGGATTCACACTTGTATCCATATAATTTCGGTACTAATTTTGTAACCACTTAAATACTTTAATTGGAGAAGTAATCTTAAGAGTAATACGATTACTTTTAGAAGTATTAAAATAATTTGTAATCGTTACCACTTTTACCTCCCTATTCTAATGGCGCTCCTTGTTTCTATATGTTTCCTGCCCCGAAATTCTCAAACCATGTCTGTGACAAGAGGATGGTTTTCCACCAAAAATAACGAATTAAGAAAATAAGTTTATACTATCCATTATGGGGTTAGAATAACCTGAATTATATTCTAAACACATAATGGACTGCATAAAGACTAATTTTGGAAACCGGCAGAAAAATGTGTCGTTTTGTACAGACTGTGACCGCTACTTGAAAAGTGTAATGGATTACAATTACAAAATACCGAGCCTCAAATGTAATGAATAACCGTTACAAATTCTTTTTCTCTGAAAAGTAACGGATTACTTTACTCGCTACGTTACAAATTACTTTTAAGTTACTTTCCCAGTACATATGCCCGGAGAAGTAAACCAAAACTATCGTTCTTAACCCCGAAGACGAAGCTCTTAGCATCTCTTAACCTGGCTCCGGACGCTTTTCAGCCGTGTCTCAAGAGGCATGGAGGTAAGAATAAGGGGAGGCGACACTGCGGCTCGAGAGCCAGCCAAACGAGAAAAATCCCAAGTGAAGTCGGAAATAAAGGTCGCCAATCGGCGGGAAACGCCCCAAGGGTGCCCAAGTCCAAAAGCGTCCAAGTCTGCCGTCTTCATTGGGGGCGCGTTCTTCCAAGCTGGAAGTCTCCCCCGGCTTCATCTCTGGTGGCGTCATGTCGCCCTCAGAAGCTTCCTACCTCCGTGCTCAAGGGCGCACTATATTACGGTAGCGCACATCATAGGCAGAGGGAAAAAACTCGACTTCTTCGCGCGAGCTTTGTGAACCCCCGAATAGACCCATTGCTATCTTACCCAAGCATCAAGGAGAATGCAGGGATTGGTGTTCCACGCGCCGCACGTGTTGGCCTCAGCAGTAGTAAATTTTCCAAAGCAAAAACCTAAAACAAATTGTATCTTGCACGCGCGTTCGTCAACGCTTTATTTTTGGTTATTTACTTCGAATATTTTATACGGGGAAGGCGTGCGCGTGTGGCGCGTGGAACACCAATCCCTGCATTCTCCTTGATGCTTGGGTAATACAGCAAATGGTCTATTGCGGGGGAACGTGCGCCCGCGTTTGATGTCTGTGCAGGTGGCGGGAGAAGTCGAAGAAGTTTGGAAGCGGTGAAACGGTGTAAAAGTAAGAAAAACAAATGAAGGCAAAGAGCTTTCTTCTGCCCAGGAGAATAAAAGAACGATAGAAGGCGTTCGAAAGAGGCAGAGTCTACTCGGCGTTGTCTTCTTGAGTTTTGTTTTTTGCATATTTGTATATGGCTTGCGCGTTTTTCTATTGATTCTAGTGACCAGTCGTGCAAAAAATCGTGTTTTCTTTCCGGGTTTTCTCCTCTTGACGATATTATAAAAAAAGTGGGTGAAGGCTTATTCTTATGCTGCAGGAATTGCCTGCTCATATTGCTTCAGTTTCTGTATTATGTTTAAATTAGTAAAAAGTAACGAGTAATTAAAGCAATCCGTAACAAACATTATGTAACGAAATTACATTACAAATTATTGCTGCAAAAGTAACGTTGGAATTACAAAGTTACCTGAAAAATTAACGTTTTGCTTCCCAAGTCTCGATTAGAAAATTGAAAGTAATCGAAAAAAAAAACTGTAACCTTTTTATGCAACACCCAATTACTTTTCTTCTTAAGTAATAAATTATTCTAATTGCATACTCTTTAATCAGGTGTAATTCGAATTGTAACCGATTACTTTGTTTCGAGGAAGGTGTACAAGACTGTGTGTAACAACGCTTGTCACGAAAAGCACTTTCCCGACAAAGAAAAAGGAATTTCGCAATAGCCTGCAATGCCTATTTTGACTCAGGAGCCTTCGGCATACGGCATGTTGAACCTGAAATAGTAAAATGTTTTGGAATCGCTCGTAGAGACACTGAGCCTCGCAGTCGTATGTCACATAATTAACGTTTCCCTTCAAATGTCCCTTTACCGCCATAATTTGGTTATTATTTTATGCCGCAGTTTCTTAGGCCTTACGGATTTAAAAACAAAAATGACACAAAGAAGTCAAATTAATGCGGTCTGTGCCGGTGAATTTACGGCCAGGGGAAAGGTAATTAATGGTCACGATAAGTCGGATCGAGAACTAAAAATTTGTTAATTCACGTTTCACTAATAAACAACAACAAAAAATCGTTTAATTTAAAAATTGGCCGAGCGTAATCAAAAACCATTAAGTCAGTAATTTTAGAATGATTAGGAGCGCGTGGCAACCACGGTGAAAGGCTGTAAACATCCACCCGTGCAACAGGCTCACGGCTGGCGCTACGAAAACGCGGATAATAAGCGCGTGGTGGTGTTATCAACCGCAAACTCCTAAATGTATAAAGGCCCGTTCACTCAGTTCCGTCTGACAGCGACCGTCTGAGACATGACCGGTTTTTAAGCGCTTTCGCGACGATTTAGGACCGGCTCCGCCAGCAGCCCATCCGGTCGTAAGCCGTCGTAAGAGGCTTAAAAACCCGTCTCGTCTCAGTTGGTCCTAGTCGGTTGCAAAGTGTGCGAACGGGCCTTAAAGGGCAAAGCGGAAACGAGGATATGAAGAAATCAGGAGAGCGCTGTCTTGTCGTCCTCAGTCTGCACTTTATATAATTGTTATGTTGCACGGAGTAGCCCTCATTAATATTGTAGTTATCATCCGAGTTTCAAACCGTCATCCTTGCGCCACTTGCACAGGTGGTAACTTTAGCGCACCATACGCGCTTCACACGCGCTCGAAATCTTTCTAAAATTGACGGATTTCGTGGTTTTCGATGACGCACAGCAAGTTTCTAATAACAACCATTCATGTTTATTTTCACTATTTAAAGAGTTAACTCATTAATCCTAGTTCATTATGCCACTTACCGCAGAAGGTTATCCCCCTATATTATGGCTCCTTGGCCGTATAACTCTTCTGCACAGACCGAATTGGTGGAGCGTTCACGGGGTTTTGGAAAAAAATTTGTCAGGCCCTAAAGCCGGGGTCACACTTCTCACACATCATACAAAAGACAGTCTACGAGCACAAGTCACAGCAATATCCGTGGTTTGAATGCCACGTGCCAGGAATTCTCCTCGAACTCATTGTCATGCGGCATTCAAAGAACGGATCCCGCGGAAGCAGTAACGTTCAAAACTTTTATGCAGACTGTCACGCTGTATGATCTTTGGGCAGCGTGATCCCGGCGTTTAAGGACTTACCCAGTAAAATATAAGCAATAATGATAGTAATGTTTGTATTCAACTCATTTTTTTCAACCAAACAAATGATGATGCCGAGTAAAAAAAGAAAAGCCGCAGTGGACCTCATGGTGTTCTCTCAGTTCCCAGGAAAAATCTGCAGCGGCATCATTCAAAAATAAAACACAACTGAGTTTACAGAATATAATCAGCATCGGAAGAAAATTCGCTAATTCGTAATGAAGCGCCATAATCACCAAGTACAAATTCACATTTTATAACATGGGAAGTTACGTTAGGCTATAGACGCTTTGCATCTCAGTTGTTACCTGACCGGCGTGGACAGTGTGGGCGCTGACACGCGTGGCGCCTTAAGGCCTGTTCACACATACAGCGGAGCGCTAAGTTAGCGCTACGTGAGCGCTCCAAGGAGCGCTCATGTGGCGCTTCCTGGCGCGTGACTTCGTTCTAATATAGCGCGCGAGTAGCGCTTTTGTAGCGCTTTGTTAGCGCTCCAGTAGCGCCTTGTTAGCGCTCCAGTAGCGCCTTGTTAGCGCTTCAGTAGCGCCTAGTTAGCGCTCCAGTAGCGCCTTGTTAGCGCTTCAGTAGCGCTTCTTGTACCGCGGTGCTGCGGATTGGCGCGTGCACTGCGGTTCCGGTTCCTGTGGTTGGGTGTGCATCAGCAGCACAATGGGGGACATACATGTGGGATGCTGAAATAGAAACGCGACAAATGCTGTTACATACGCGATTAGTGCATATTTGTGTGGACGGCTTAACGCCCATAAGAGCCTTCTGGGTGCGCGAAATCTTTCGCCACCGCGATACCGACGGGTACCCGGCGAACCTTGTTCCTAGGCTGAGGGACCGAGACACAGAGCTCTTTCGAAGGCGATTATTTTTAACTGCTTGTCTTTGAAACAAGGGTCACGCATATCGAATAGAAAGCGATGAGGTCGTACCCGATCAATTAGTTGCTCAGAGTCCATGACTCTGGATCGTCTGCCCAACCCTTGCTTCGAGAGCGGCTCTTTTACTCCCTCTTCTTTCAATGCCAAGGGAAAAACAACAACGAAGAAATCGCCGTGCACGCGCTGTTCCGCAGCAGCAAGCACGGCACAAGGAGCGTGAGAGCGCTAACAAAGCGCTTCTGTAGCGCTACTGGAGCGCTAACAAAGCGCTTCTGAAGCGCTAACAGAGCGCTACTGAAGCGCTAACCGAGCGCTACATCACGCGCTAGGAAGCGCCACATGAGCGCTCCTTGGAGCGCTCACGTAGCGCTAACTTAGCGCTCCGCTGCTATGTGTGAACCGGCCTTTAAGGTGGCTTCAATTTGGTTAGTTTCGGTTTCAGCGGGCTCGCGACTGTGTTAGTGTGTTGCGTCGTTTTTCGCTTAGTTTTGCGATATAAACTCCCCTGTTGTACACAACCGACGATACAGTGGTAATGGATCACCTTGAGAACTACCGCGTGGTTATGAGCCTACACTGTGGACGTTTTTAGGAACACCTTTATCTGAGCAGTTCGTCGTTCGGCCAAGTTTAGCAGTGAAACCACTGAAATCATGTCGGAGGAGGATTACCGATGTCAGCGGCCGTACAGGACCTACCGGTTGACACCAGGTTCCATAAAACTAAACTAATCAAGAGACTAATACATAGAGGCACTGTGAAAAAGCAGGCCCTAACTAACAATGCACTGAATCGAAGAGAACAGATGAACTCACAAAGTTTAGTGCTCACTGTTTTATTTTCGAGAACACCAACGTTTTGGAAAAATTTTCAACTGGGAAAGCCCCCTGTAATGACGCTGTAGAATGAAATGACAGGCAATATGCTCTCTATCGGTTTCTTTAAAGAAATCAAGTACTCGGCAGTCGAGAGATGTTTGGATGATCCATCCTAGGCCGAGTAGGAAATTCTTTCAACTATCGTCCCTGGTAAAGTAGTCATTAGCAGCACTTCACGATGTTGACCTTAGGAAACTATCTGTTATACGGACATTTCCTTACAACTTATTTACAATAGGAGATATAGCGACAAACCCGAAAGCTGAAGTCTTACGTCTGTCCTCCGTATGCTTTGCGAAATACAATTAAATGGCGCAAGAAAACCAACCTCCAGGAAGCTTGGCTGAAGCTGAATGCCAGGCACCACTTCATGGATTTGTGTAGACAGATCTTTATTTGTTTGAAGGGATGCGCCTTTTCTACTTTCAGCAGCGCGTCGAGAATAAATCTGGCATCGACAACGTTACACTCGAGTGATTTCCACGCAGACGGCTTCTTTTCGGCGTCATATTTCTGGACTCAGGCTCTTTTGTCAGGCACCCGCAAGCTGTCTTTGACACGGTTTCCTTCCGGGGAGGCTCACTAATGTGTGTATAAATACATTATTTGAATTAGATATCCTGAGAACATTTATTTACTGCAGATATAAAACCTCAGCATAATGTACCGTTTCGTTTAAATTCAAGAAAATACAGGGTCACGCGAATGTTTAGACCGCATAAATGATTCCCCCATATTATCAAGAGCAACTGTATTAGATTTGTTACGATTGCAGAGCACGGTGCTTTCGAGAAGCACACATAGTAGCTGATTGTGTTGACTATATTTGCACTTCTTCTTTTAAGGTCGCGAATGCATGATCATAACTATACCTTGCGCTTTTGTTTGAGCCACTATAGCCAAAGCAAATTTGTACTCTCATAAATAATTGTCCTCTCGATCCTCGCCTGTCTTAGAGACATCTGCATTACTTCAATGTGCGGCCATGATGACGCTGCTTCATTTCCGCGCACATATCCGGTACGCCGACGGTGCAAATAGCCGAAACTTGTTATTAAATCAAGTGCACAGGTTGTGTAAGCATAATGATGGCATGCGATTAGGTGGCAAGTATCAGAAGACACTTTACAAAGCAATGCAAAATATCGCGGTGAAACGCGACGAAAAACACGAATACAACACTTCGCCAAGGCGCGAGGGGGACAAAGAGAAGCGACAAGTCAAAGCGTGGTCAAAGCCACCTTATGGCAGGCCGCGTCACGCAATAATCCACATGCGACGGATGCGTGGAAAGGGAAACGTACTCGGGCTATAACTTGTAAGGAAACGACATAAACGCCCTAGTTCATTCATTTTTAATTGACTCCCAATACATTTCCATCATTACCCATTTCGCCACTCGTAGCTTGATTAGATCTCACAGCGTTCTTTTTTCTTTTTTCCATAAGTAAAACAAAGCTTCGCCCAACGCTCATTCTCCGCTTCAGCGTTTCGCCTCGCGGCCCAAAACCAGATGCCAATGTTTCAGCACAAACCATTGTCTTATTCAAAGTTTGTAAGCGATTTTCTGGAAGATGGCAATTGGAAAATGGGGCTCCCATTTTCGGCCCGTTTTCGGTAACTGGCGCAAAGACCTCCACGCTATTAGAGAGCTCCGGTCGACTGCCACTTTCCCCATCGAAACTATCAGAACGTCGCCTATAATTTTTCTTTAAATAAAATGACGGAAAGTACTTAAACTTTGGCATCTGGTTCGGACCGCCAGCGCTACATTTGGGCAGAGAATGGGCGTTCGGCGATGCGTAAAAATTAATGTTTGCGGTTCAAAAAATAAACAAATACATATTTTGATGGACACTTTGTACTACGGTATCTGGGGGGCATCACCGACTGATGTGTTCAGCGTATAACTCCGCCCGTGCATAGAAAGTGGCCCCAGCAGGTGCAACCGAACCGACGTTACAAAGGCCGAAATGTCATGCCGTCGCACGTCACGATCGTGGTGGTTGGGGGCGCAACACCCGAGAAAAAGTGCGAGAAAGCGCTGAGCGTCTCTATCATCACGGCGTCGCAACACCTGGCTACAAAAGCTCCCATGAACTGGAGAGCGAACCGTAGCAAAAGCCGGAATCTGTCAAATCACTCAGAGCTTCGCAGGATATCACCAGAAACACCACCGGCGACAGCATGACACTTCTATATCCTCGTCAGAGGTCCGTGTTGAACGCGATGGCGTTAAGGAGCCAGTGTCCCAGAAAAGCCGGCCTCGATGGCGCTACGTGAAAATTTTTGATTGCTCGGCAGGGGCATGATGTCACAGCCACATGATCTCGCGCGAAAATTTTAAACAAACCACAACGTTCGCCTGAAACGTGACGTTTCAGGCGAAAATTTGAACTATTTAGGCTGGATTCGATACCCACGACCCTTCGGCTGCGAGGCCAGACACGCTACTAACTGGGCTACGCAAGGCTCGCTTGCACGGTGAATAGGAAGGCGATGCGAACGGGGCCCAATAACGCTGCCGCGTTCCACTCTTAAAGGGGCCCTGCAATCATAATTAAGCGTCTACCTTTTTTGCGGTTTCCACGTCTCTTGGGGTTCGGGCAAGCCAGCGGGCACGGAGAGAGTCACTAAATATCAGTGCGTCATATTTTAACCGGACGACGCGGAAACCTCCTCCACCGACGGGGGCGACCCGCGGTACCGAAAGCGCGCGTAATGTGACGTCTTAGGTCCTGGGCTTACTACTGGTCAGAGCCGCTAAAAGCTTCTTTTTAGTCGAAATACAAAATATAAGTGGCGCGAACCGTTTCAATTATTTATAAAAGTAGTTTTTGTTCAGTATTTGAGATCAGAAAAGAAACAAATGCAGTTTATAAAGTACGGAAACAAGAAATGATCCGTCGACATACCCGCCACCAATCGGTGGAAAAGGCGGCGCCTACTAGAAAGGAGTAGTGGGATCAGGCGCCGACACGGAAAGGTCCCGGATGTACGCGGCGGCGCTGCGGCCGTAGGGACCGAAGGACCCGGCCGGCTCTGAGCGTTCCCAAGGCCTTCGGTGAGCAGCTTTGTCTTGCGGTTTGGCCGTTTCGCGGTATGGCAGCGCGAAGTGGCTCCCATTCTGGAACTGATCTTTACCCCGTGTTTGCTGTCGTTTGTGGCCAACGAAGTGTCATGCCGAATTTGTGTTTAATCGCGCAGCAAATGCAATGAGAGCCGCTCTAGCTGCCCGCTACATACAGCCTATCCAGAACACGCTTTAGTGGCGCCCTCTCGCGCCGTCGACACGGAGTACGGCAGCCGTGAGCGCTCGCTCAGCTCACCACCCCTCGTCTAGTTCACGGCCACTCAAGCAACCAAGGACGTCATGAAGGAGGTTATTTTTTGCTTGTTTTTGTAATTTTAATTTGCCTATAACTTCTAAAATAAATCGAAATTCGAGAAAAGAAAAGTGTCATTAAGTTACTACGTTCAGTGCGCTCAGGTTTGGTGCAA
>JAZHYW010050323.1:0-11460 GCA_037355805.1 Ixodes ricinus | reverse complement strand
TAGCGTATTGCTGAAACGGATAGCTAGGAATCGAAGACCTCCCCTGCCCGGTTGGATCTGGATGAGCATCGTACCGGTGTGCGGTTGCGTTTCACTATAGCACACGCTCGCATCATGTGGATCTGCTTTCGGGTGTAGCTCAGGAGCTTCCTCGGTTTTCTTCTTTTTTTTTCCTGTTGTGCGAGCCTTGAGTAGCAGCGTAAAGTAGGCGGTTTTACCGCCTTCCTTCCTATGCAACGTAGGAGAAGAAAAAACAAAAAAAACAACAACAACAACAGAAATTTTGGGCTTACATTTGTCTTCCTAAAACCTCCACCCGTGAGATTTTAGCCGAGAAATGCGCCACCTAAAGACACATTTTTGAAAGGTTTTGGTGCACTCCTTTCGTTGGTTTATTTACACGAACTTTTTTTACGCCAGAATAGCGCTCGCGGACGCACCCTGCAGGTCACCTCTTAAAGTATGTTCCATTTACGTATACGCATGGCGAGGCGATACGTTTCCTCACACGTACTCCCATGAATAACGGCTGTTATCGGCTAAACTGGAGGCTTAGGCGAGTTGGTGTGACATATTTGAGAATTAGAACAGCGCGGTAAAGACGAGGGACTTCATCTGGGCCCTCGTCCATTGGTAAATGCTAGATTGCTGGCTTCTCTCGATTGTAATTACGATGTTTATTTGCCTATTACGTTGGGGGAGCTTAACACCATCTTGGATGGCAAAAGTCAAGTATTCTTTGATATTGGGAGATGCTAACGTTGTCACCATGAGTTTTAGAAGATAACAGCATTATTTAAATCAAAAATTGTATTTTTAGAAATAAACTCAGCAGAGCTCATAGCTAACACTAGTGTCATAGTTATAATATATTCATGTAATACACAAAAATATGGTAGGGGTGAATAACTGGAGTAAAAAAGAAACATTCAACTTACGCCTCACCAACTAGGAAAACACCACGTCTTGTTGATAGAGGTGAGCATTTTTATAGGACCATGGCAAATATCTGAAAATAACGGATTTATTTTTTCCCTGCGAGAAAGCTGAACTTCGACTTTGTCACTTACATTTGCAATTTTGTCACTGTCCTAAATAGTACGTAGTGTATATTATGGTTCATCAAGAAACGTCGTAGTTTCTTCAAACGCCTTACAAATCGGAAGCTAAACTCCGTGTCACTTCTTGTCAGACTCGTACGTAATCCGTTACAAGTAACGAAATTACTTGCAATCCCTTACATTTATCAGTAATTTAGTAACGGAATAATTATATATTTTCTATAGTAATAGTAAAGTAATTACCTTACATTTTTTACGTAACGGATTCCTTGTAATCCGTTACATTTTTTTCAGGAACGAACACCCCCCCTCCCCTTTTTATTTTGGCACTTTTGCAGTTCCGCAAAAGCAAGCTTCATCTTATTTTTTTTTTTTTGGTGCACCACCAAGCCCCTGCAACTGTTTTTTTTTATTTTTTAGTACTTCCAACATTGTTAGAAGATACAAATTCGGCATTTCTACAACAACAAAAAAACGGGGGGGGGGAGGGGGGGAGGGGCAAGTTATATCCTTTTCTTAGTCCCTTTGTTTTTTCTTTGCGATCGAAGACGGGGAGATGAGGACGCCAAGTGATTGTGTGCCTCTTCGAGAAGCTCGAGGCGCTAAGTGCACAGAAAAGAATTAACAATGTCCTTCTTGGTTATATGTGACTACGACCATTTTTATAATGTCACAACACAAGACAACGCCTCTGTCTACCCTAAAATTCACTAAAAGAGATGTGATAATATATGAAGGTGTTATTGCCACCAACATTCTCGTCCATTGCTGCACACTTATCATCTCTTAGAAGACAAGATGCATTTTTTTTTCCTAGCTTTGACTTACTTTTTTGTAGTCCAACTTCTGAGGGTTGGCCCACTCTATTTGTGATTTCCAGCCCGGTTATCTGCGTCTCAGTCATCCTTCTTGTGAGTCAGCTTTTTGCGAGTGCTTCGAAAATGGTAATATAGTCTTCCTTTTCCTTCTTCATGTTTTTACCCCAGCAGGACGCATCTTATCTCAAGCTGATATGTTTACAAATGAAACATGATGGTGTCTGACGTAGACTTGATATTCTGGGCTTGAGGAGAGAGTGAAACTCTTGAGTGGGGCCATAGGGCGCTTGCTTAGTACTCTGCCCTTCGCTGCCCGTGGCATCAGCGGATGTCTATCTGGAAAACACCGGAGTAAACTGCAGTCGGTCCGTGCTCCGTGCGTTTTTGAACGGCACCAAGAAAGGTACACACAACAGACGTGTGTTTACATTTCCTTGTTTTAACCGACGCTCTAATTAATTGTTCTTTTGAGTTGTTCGTTTTCTTTTCTCGATTACTTATATTTATATACTGGACACTTTTTTCTTATTCACCAACGTCTCAACCGAGGATCGACCTGTTTAGAACCAAAGGAAGATGAATATCGAGCCAAACCGTATTTATTATTTAATTAGGAGCCTTAGCAAGTCGTTTTTCAAGCTATATAGTTGCGAATATCACGAACGGTACATGCCGGTCCGTTCAGTGAAACCGTACGTAAATTCGACATACTTTAGCGAATCGTGAAAGTTGCGCGACCGTGTAAACGATGATGATGACGGGGCTTCTACGGCTGGCGCGATCTTCTAGTACAATGTGAAACATTCTGCACCGGTAAGAAACGTCTCCGGACACCGTGGTGCCGGGTGGCGGCTAGTGTTTCCGGCGTGCGAATGATGTAAACAAGACGCCGTGAATTCATGTGCCGGCCGGCATTTCAAGAACGGCGAAGCTGGATGAAGTAAAAAGTATCTAAACGACCGTAAAGGTATGTGGTGTGTCTCCGTCATCCTGAACTCGCTTACGATCGTTTACGTTGTGTGAACCGTCGAGTCCGTCATTTCATTCCTGGTCTTGTAACATCGCAGTCTGATACTGTCTTTGTTTGTTTTCAGTTGCGCAAATAAACATTTACTAGCATACGTTGCTTACAACATCCAAGATCGCTGTGCTATTGTGAGCAATCCTTGAAAGGTACTTGTGTACCACTTTCCAAATAGGTAAACAGCGCGACACTTAGCACGGAAGAAGCAATCGCTAGATTTTATGTTCTTTTGTTTGTGAATGCTTTCTTTCATAGAAACGAACGCCGGCTTAATTGTCATCAGAGTTATTATAGGTACTGAAAGTGCTTGCTTGGGGATATACTGCAGATGGTAAAATTTCGTTCCCACCAATACTCTTTGTAACGTAAAATGGGGAAATACGCCGACGTCGTGTTCGCGCTAACAGTGTCGCATGTGTACCTCGCGTAATCGCATGTATTTCCTTATTTGTTGGCGACCGTTTTTGTCCTGCTTGCTACACGGTGCCTTTTTTCCCAAGGACATATGACTGGACCGTCTGAAGGCCATGAGGATCAGTGAAAACCCAGGGATAAAAATTCTTTTGGGACATTTTTCCTACTTTCACCCCTGGGGCCTTTTTTTCCGGCGACATTTTGTCCGGGGACTTTTTCCGGGGACATTTTCTCCTGGGACATTTTTTCCTAGACCCGAGAATTTTAGTAGATAGGTCCGAGTGACTCCGATAACGATATCCGATACTCCGCCGCCGCCTTTGCGCATGCATCATATCGTTATCGGGTACCACTGCCGGGGGTACCGGAGGTATCGGAACGATCTACTAAAACTCTCGAATATCATGCAACGGCTGCAACGACGAAGCTTTGCTCTATCTTTGCGGTAAATAGTACTTCCAATGCTTCGCTGAAAAAGTTCAATGTAGAGCATAAAACATTCGTGAGGCGCAATATGGCACTCCCATCCACTGCCTCATTTTAAATGGCGTTCAGCGTAGCAGTCGACATATTGAGTAAGAAATAACGCAATATGTCTGACGGGACTTTCGAGTGTCAACTGTTGCTCAAAATACTCAAGGTCAATAAATGGAACAGGTTGCAGACAATAAGAACTTGAACAACCCTCTTCCCTTTGTTTCTTATTTGAGGACAATATTGTTGAAGGTAACGCCACGAAAGTAACGGATTACTTTTTGGGTAACGGTCAGTTACTTTTATGGAAGGTCAATTGTAATTGTAATAAATTACAATTTAACCTTGTGTAATTGTAAATGTAATTCCTTACTATTTTTCAGTAACGTGTACAAGTCTGCTTCTTATAAGCCGTGCAGACGAAAGCAACGCCAAGCGAAGAGGGAAAGGGCGAGCAGTAGGAAGCCGGGACGGGAGGGCGAAGGGAGAAAGGGAGAGTTTTATGAACGTTAAAGAGGAGAGGAGGTTTTTCTCCTCCTCCCCAGCCTCTCGTAGTGCTTGCCCTTTCTCCCCTCACCTGGCGTTGTCTTCCCCTGTACTGCGCTAACTAGTGACACGGAATATAGTCGATGACAAGTTAAGAATAAAGTGGTAGTTTTTCACCTCTTTCTACTTTAGCAGAGCGAGCGAACGCTGGAAAGGAGGCGACCCAGCGTTCGCTCTGCGAAAGTGGCAAGAGGCGGGAGGAGCTTCTTCTTTACATTTACCACGTTACTGACTACCCAGCATGTATACACGAACTCATCTCTGTGACTTCACGGCGCGGTGGTGGCGCGTCGGTCGCACTTCCGGTCTGGGCTGTGGGCAGAAGTCCCCATGCCAGACGTGTATTCCTCAGGGTTACCAGATTGGGCTATTAATAGCCAAATTGGGCTACCTAGCGATAGGTTTGGCGTCGAAATTTGGCTGTTGGCTATGTGGCTACATGCGGCTATTTTTGGGCTATGTCCAATTTTTGCCCGATATCCGCGAAATTGTCTCCTTTCCTCTGTATACTGTAGGATGTCTCAAGAAACCCTAGAGAGCATCCTTCATGGGAAGTTTTTTTTTCTTTGGGAGGAAAGAGTGTTGCCAAGATTTTAAGCCTTCCGACGAATTTTTCGCTCGGTTCAACTCTAAGGTACTGTACGGAGCTTGTACGAGTGGGACAAATGATTCCTAATATTATTGTTCATAGCATGAGACTGTCCAAATGTGTCCACATGAGCTTTTTGTTTTATTATTTGAAATAAAACTGTTTTCTGGATATTTTAATACTTTGATTTTGCACACTATCGCTCACCTAAGCATATACAGAAGCAGAGGTTTCGCCTTCAGCTTGTAAACGCAATATCGAAAGTTTGGCTACTTTTGGGCTATGCAAATATTTGGCTTTTGGCTACTTTTGGGCTACACTGACTAGCCATTTGGCTATATCAGCTAGGAGCTATCTGGCAACCCTGGTATTCCTGCGTTGTTTTGAAAGGAACCAGACAAACACCTGCCTTCTCGTCAAAACGCCGCGCCTGGGGCCGTACCAAAAGTGTCGAGAAAGGTTTGAAGGTCAGTTTTCACGTGCTCGGTTCGTCCGAGAATCTGGATATGTGCCGTGAAAAGGGAAAAGCAGACGCCGTCGGACAACGATTGCTTGGGCGGGAAGCACTTTGGGTTGAATTCACGGATACTTGTGGTCATCAGATTTATTTGTTTTGTTCCAACATGAACGCCAGAAAACCGTCAAGTTGTGCGGACCACCTGCGGACTACGTTCAGTGCGTCTTCAAGTTCAAACGGCCGCCTGATTGTTCGAACTGTCGTCTGCTCTTTCAAACGTTTCTGCTTGTCGTCTGCTCTCCTAGACGACGCCGGTCCGTAGACCAAATGTTGGCCCGGTACTTGCGATAAGAAGTAAGTGCAGGCCTCAAAAGACTTAAATTTGAAGGTTGGTAAGCAGGCTCGATGAAAACAGTAGATACAAGGAGATGTTGATCATTGTTACCAGTGACCCTCACCGACTTGTTATGCCTAATTCAGTTGGTCCGATTCTGCTTGCGATTTTCAGTATCGACGTCGACCATCTCAGCTACGGTTCACGCTTTTGCAGCCCGAGCGGTGTCGCGACTGAAAATTCCGAGCGAAATCTCATCATGCGAATCAGGCTTTAGCGTACATTCTGCGGCGTCCACGCGGAATGAATCGCCACATGTCACATTATTCACGCGAAGTTCTGCGGTGTAACGAGCCTCGGTAATTTCGCTGACGCCGCTCAAGATAGTCAGACATCGCCAGGAAGACGTAGAACCAACAATTCGAACGCGAAAAAGGGCAGGGGATTCACACTGACGCCGACAACATCGCATTTCAATGGTGTGTTTATGGGCGACGGCGAGTTTCTTGCCCACACCCCCATCGCGCATGCGCGGCGCCCGTGGCGTCCGCTAGGGGCGCTCCGGGCGCTCCGGTTTGTTTGTAAACATGAGTTGGTGTATAATCTACAGCTTCTAAGGCACTCTAGAGGGCCCGCTAGAATAGGCTTCTCAGCATATCGCTCTGCGATTTACTTAAAGAGGCGGAAACAGGTAGGTGAAGTCTACAGCGAAAAAGGAAATCACGAAATGAACTTGCTTTTTTCAAAAGAAAAGAAGAAAAAACCTGTTCTTGGCAATCTAACCCCCCCCCCCCCCCCCCCCATCTCCATCTTTACAGACGATGGCCTCCACGCGCTTCGGGGGATCTCGGAGGCCATGACGATGCATAGGATGCACGCAGTAGGAGAAGTGCTGCCGACAGATGGCGTAAGCCGCATCGAGGACTGCCGGAAAGATTCGGATTTATGCACCAACTCATGTTTACAAACAAACGGGAGCACCCCTAGCGGACGCCACCGTCGCCGCGCATGCGCGATGGAGCTAGGCAGCGAAGCTCGCCGTCGCCCATAAACAAACCATTCAAATGAGATGTTGTCGGCGTCAATTGTGAGTCCCCTTGACCTTTTTCGACGTTCGAATAGACTTCTTCCAAAACCGACGCGCCCCATCGCGGCGAAATACCACGCAGTGCACTCTGGGAACTAGTTGGCCACTCAGTTTCGGTTTCGACTGAGCAGCTTCATCTCATGCTATCACGCCGCAACCGAACGCGCTGCTTGCGTTTTCGACTATCTGACTTTTCACGAATGTACAATACACTCATTCTCGAGCGATACAAAAACGAAGACCGGGGCATTTTCCTTGGTTCCCGAAACACCGGATATTGTGCGTGCGTATGCAAACGTAGTAAGACGTGGCTTAGTCACCTCACCCCACGAGTGCATCTTTGAGCTCGTGTCAGTAATCCCGTCTAGTACCAGTGAACTACAACTGAAATTTGGTCACCTTGAGCCCTACACGTATTTTGTTTGCCAAACGTCCGCTTCTTGTTACTTCATTGGGCGAAAAGCAAGCCGCATCCTCACAGGAGTATCAAAGTTGAGCCAGCGTTGGCGCATTAACTTTTAAGGAAACGCAATAAATTCGACCTCACTACTGCACAAAAGTTACTATGATATCTTCCTCGTGTCATCACATATCTCACACTCAAATTTTATGCTAATATAAGATTAAGTTTTCGCAAACGCTGAGATCGGCTAGCTGCGACGGAGGCCCTAACAAGCGTCCCCTACTCCTCGCTAAGCCTTTTTGGACGACCTTTTACTGACGCCCAAGATCTGTGCCTAAACGGTGTGTCTGAAATTATCTCGGCATACTCAGTGAGGAAGAAAGCAAATACATAACAAATATTATGGCCATTAGCAACCGTCAAATGCGCTTTGAATAATTTCGTTCGTTTGGCGCACCGGGGTTCATGCCCGTCCGGCGCACTTCCACCGAATGGTGCGACATTCTTCACACAAGTGCTCGACTTTTGCTTTCTTAAAACGGTTTGTATGTGCGAATGTGCCTATATGATTGCAGGATAACTTATTTTTTATGCGTATACGCGATGTTGAATATTAGTGAAATGCAAGCGGTTGGGGACTTCACGAATTCGTGCAGTGCTGCGGGGCAGTACAGATAAGCGATGAGAAGTGTGTTCAAATGGAGCTTTTCAATGGCGCCTCCGAGTTTTACCTCGCGTACTCAAGCGTATTAAGAAAAACAGTAATTGCAAAAAGTTATATTTCGTCTATGGAAGCAACGAAACAAACAAACTTCCTGATCAACCAAACTAATGTATAGGCGCGAGCTCAATGTATGCATACTTACTGGTGTCTACAGCTTGTTGATTCGTACACAAGCAAGATACCCGAGCTTCGCAGCGTCGAGATTCCCAGCGACTGGCTAGTACACATACCTCTAAACGCTAACAGAAAGGCTCAAGTACAAAAATACAACAAGCATGCGTTAAGACAAGCTATACGTCTCGGGCTTGTGCTAAAGCTTCGAGGTCTGGCCATTTAGGTTAGTTTAGAGACCACAAATGACGCTCTCGGGACCAGAAAACATAAAATAACGGCCGTTTATAGTTCACGCTCTGTGTATAATCTCTTGTCGACGTGTCGATCGAAACCGAAACCATGGCACTCTCCCACCTGGCCAACTGGTTCCCAGAGTGCAACGCGCGCCGTGTGGCATGCAGGGCTTTATGGAAGTAGTCTATTGTTGACTCTACGTCTTCCTGGCGATGTCTGACTACTTGAGAGGCCTCAGCAAAATTACAGAGGCTGGCTACACTCTAAGAAAAGTGAGCACCCCACTCGTCATCATGCGTTTTGACGGCTGTAACGACCCCACAGGCTTACTTAACGACCCACTGGGCTCGAGCCATTGAGCGTTAGCACCCTGTTGGCAGGTGACAAGCATGGTGTAGTCACGTTTTATAAACTCTTGAATTGAACATTCAAGTGCATGCCGTTGTTCAATAGTAAAAGCCACTTTAAAAATCTCAAAAGTACTTGAAACTTGTTTTCTTTGTGCGTCGGTTACCATTTATTCAAATTTGAACCGGTCGAAACAGGCGTGTGGCTCAGTTCGCCTAAACTGGCAGAAAACAAACAATGCCAAAGAGTACAGGCAACATTGGTACGCACCTACTAAAACCCGAGGCAGATAAAAAGTATCGCGGTTGTCCTTTTTGCTTCCGTCGCGGGTTTTACCATGTACAGCAGTAAACAGCTGGCCGCTGGCGTCGTGCTCGAGAAATTTAACCAAATCTAAAGAAATGCACAGGAAGCTACGCACAGGCGTGAGTTGACTTCAATGTTCTCCGGACGAGATACTCTTGTCGTCTTTTATTGTGCGGTTCAGTAAAGAGCGTGCTCTCATTAAAGGTGTGATCGGTCAGTTCAGCGTGCAGATCAGTTGCAAATGGCCTTCTTGGTTCCGCCGAACTTGCACGCCTGTCATGCCCAATTTTTTTGCTTTCAAGTGCAGTGAAGTATGAAGTATTGGACACCACGACTGAGGCTGGACAGGACGAACGTACACAGATATATGGGATCATGTCCGTGTATTTCAGTATTTCTCTGTCTCGGGATATATGACTCGCCTTCACTGGCTCATTTGGCACATTTCATCGAGCAACTCGATAAAAAAATGCTTCAAACAAAAGCGAGGGCGAAGGCTCTCATCGACCTGCATGCCATCGACGAGCACGCGCGGTACGTGGTCGCGGCCGAATGTCAACGGAACGCCTTCGCAGCGGTTGTCATTGAGGCGTCGACCGGCACCACGAGGACGGCAGCGAGCGTGAGAAGCGCTGGAGCGGAACAAGCGGAGGAGGTGGCCATCGCCCTGGCCATCGCCGACGCAGACTGCCTCACGTTGCTGTGTGACTCGAGACAGGCGGTGCGAAAGTTCACCAAAGGCCAAATCTGCCGGGAGACCGAGCCAGTATTGCGAGCGGTCAAACTGCAAGACAAAAGTGAGAATCAGTGGTTCCCGGCGCACGCGGGCGACGCGTCGGAACGCAATGACAACCACAACGAGACGGCACACGCAGCGGCGCGAGCGCTAACCAACCGCGCCCCGGCCAGCCCCGGCGACAGACCGTCCGACGTGGTTGGAAGGTTGGAAGCTTGAGCAGAAACAATTGTAGCGTAAAGAAGAAAACTGAAACAACGCTTCGGTGTAGCTTCGGGGAGGACCGGCGGACGGGCTTCGCTAGAATCACGTGCGCGTGCTCAGTGTGCTCAACTTTTACTCAACCGCCGCTGAAGTCATTCGGATATGTAAAAGAGAAAGAAAATGCATCAGCGTGTTCAGAAAGCTGTGATTGCAGAAATTGGTTTCGATAACTAATACAATTAATAAAACAGGCTTCTGTATACTTGAAGTGTAGGCTTGCGAGAAAACGAAACTGATCAAAACGTGACGTGTAGCGACTATTCAACTTTATTTATAACCTGCAGTTCACTTTTGCAATGGATTACATTAGAGATACGAGCCCTTTCCTGAGGGCAGTAGAGGAAAATATTATATACGGGTAACTCTTGCACAGTCTTTTCGTATTTATGCAAAATATGACAGTGGTCACCATCCTAATCGGTCACAGAAAATACAGCAGTATATAAACTGGTGGTGTCGACCAGTAGTGTGTATAGAAATGCAGTGTCGATATCTCATGTACCCTGTGCTGTTTGTGAACGCGTCCATGTATGAAATGCTATGGTGTCTGTATGACGCGCATGTGTGAAGCGTGGTGTGGTTGTGTATATACATGGATATCTGGCGAGGCGCTTAAAAAAACCAGTTGGTTTCTTCTTTTTTTACTTTAAGCGCTGTCCGTTAGGTGGCGCGTGTCGCCACCGATTTCAAGGAGTCGCGCGTTTATGTGTCTACTTATTTGAGTGGAAAACATGGAGGCGTTCCATGGCTCCACGGAGCAGCCGCCTCGCCCTACGGAGGGTTCGGTTCTCGGCCTCTCGTCCCAGTGGGATCAGTCCCATAGCCAGTTGAATGGGTGTTCTGTGCGGTGAATAGCGCCAAGTGCGTGCTCAGACGCGGTGAGGATTACCAGGGACTTGAAAGTGGATAACGAATGCTAACAGGTGAGCAGGAGCGTTGAACGATCGGAACCTACGCCGCTTGAATCGGTGATGCTTCGCCTCGCCGTTGTCAGCCGAAAACGCCGGATCACTTGCGGCAAGCACAGCAAGCAGATGCTTTGTTCAATAAAGACATCATTCCATTTATCGCTATACGATTCCTTCTTTGAATGTTTTCTGGAGGCGAAGTAAATGCAGCCGGTCGCGCGAAAGCAGTCGCAGACAAACCCCCGCGAATGCCCCCCCCCCCCCCCGTCCCCTCGCACAACGTCGCCCCTACTCCGTAATAGGTGCGGTTTCGGTGCTTCGAGGCCCCTTTTGGAGTGATTTAGCACGGCATGGAAGGCAGCGAACGGGTGTACGCACTCTGAGAATCGTATTTAGCAAAAAGCAGTCCAGCTCGCTAGGCCTTACTCGTATTGCTCCACTCGTCGCTTGCCAGCCGCCATGTTTCTTTTGGGGGTGCTCGCCGTGAGCATCTGTTGATTGCGTGCCGTGTAACTACCCATGGGGTCGTTAGTATAACTAAATGGGGGTAGCGATATCTGTGACGGCTTCTTACTACCCCAAAGGTCGTACCCTACGACTATCCTTTTGTTGAGAGTGT
>JAZHYW010050320.1:0-81123 GCA_037355805.1 Ixodes ricinus | reverse complement strand
CACCAACTCATGTTTACAAACAAACCGGAGCGCCCCTAGCGGACGCCACCGGCGTCGCGCATGCGCGGTGGACGGTGGGCAAGAAGTCCGCCGTCGCCCATAAACAAACCATTGAATTTCGTTGTTGTCGGCGTCGGTGGGAGTCTCCGTGCTCTTTTTCGTGTTGGAATTGTTGATTTTACGTCCTCCTAACAATGTCTGACTACTTGAGCGGCTTCAGCAAAATTAACGGGGCAAAACTTTGCGTGAATAATGTGACGTGCGGCGATTAATTTCACGTGGACGCCGCAGAATGGGCGCTAAGGCCTGACTCCAACGATGAGATTCTACTCGCTATTTTCAGTCGCGACGTCGCTCTGGCTGCAAAAGTGTGGACCGTAGCTGAGATGGTGGACGTCGATACTGAAAACCGCAAGTAGAATCGGGCATTACAAGTCGGTGATGGCACTGATAACAATGACCAACATATCCTTGTATCTATTGTTTACACTTAGCCTACTTACCCTAACCAACCTTCAAAAGTGTTTTGAGGCCTGCACTTAGTTCTTATCGCAATTACCGGGTCAATGTTTGGTTTACGGGCCGCTGTCGTTTGAACGAGCTGACCGCAAAAAGCAGACAAGTTTGAAAGAGCAGACGACAGTTCGAACGCATCCGCAATGGAGTGCGGGCAAGAAGCACCGCGTCCCGCGTCAACAAACCATTGGAATGTCACGTTGTCGGCGTCTGTGTGAGTCTGCATACTCTTTTTCGCGTTGGAATTGTCGATTCTACGTCCTCATAGCAATGTCTTACCACTTTAATCGCTTGAGCGAAATTACCAAGGCTCGTTACGCTGCTAAACTTTGCGTAAATAATTTGACGTGCGGCGATTCATTCGCATGAACGCCGCAGAATGGATGCCAAAACCATCATGAGATTCTTCTAGCTATTTTTGGTCGCGACGTCGCTCGTGCTGCAAAAGTGTAGAAGGTAGCGGCGATGATCGACGTCGATACTGAAAATCGGAAGCGGGAACAGACCAAGCGTAACAAGTCGGTGATGGCCACTGGTACCAATGATCAACATCTTGTATCTACTGTTTCCACCGAGCCTACTTAAGTCTTTTGAGGCCTGCAATTACTTCTTATTGCAATCACCGGGTCAAAGTTTGGTCTATGGGCCGCTTTTGTTTGAACGAGCAGACGACGAAAAGCAGACAAGTTTGAAAGAGCAGACGAAAGTTCGAACGATCAGGCGGCCGTGTGAATTTGAAGACGCACTGAACCCGTGGGTGGTCCGGACAACTTGGCGGTTTTCTCTCGTTCATGTTGGAACAAAACAAATACATCTGGCGACCACAAATTGTTGCCCGCACAAGCAATCGTAGTTCGACAGCGTCTGGTTTGCCCTTTTCACGGCTACTATCCATGTTCTCGGACGATCGGAGGGGGCAGAAACACATGAAAACTGATCTTCAAACCTTTCCAGACTCTCTTGGTACAGCCCCCGTCGCAGCATTTTGACGAGAAGGCAGGTTTTTTGTCTGATTTCTTCTAAAAGAACACAGGAATGCATGTCTCGCACGGCGACTTCTGCCCACCGCCCCAGACCGGAAGTGCGCCCGACGCGCCACCACCGCGGCGTGACGTAGGAGAGTTGAGTTCGTGTATAAGGCATGTCGTACATCCGCTATAGGCCATACGTACCCCTTCCCGAATAACTGAGCCAACATTAACATGGTCTAAAACTGATAGCAAAACGTCATGTGGTACACGATCGAACGCCTTCTCTAGGTCTAGTTGTAGCATTGCTACGCCGCTGTGCATGACGTCACAACTCTCCAACACACTCCGCGCCGTATGAATATTTGTAAATATCGTTCTTCCTTTTATTCCGCATGTTTGGTGAGGGCCAACTATATCTGTTATTACTATCTGTAGCCTTTTGGCCAATATCTTCATCAGTATTTTGTAATCCACATTTGTTAAACTTATGGGACGATAAGATGTAACACGCCGAAGTTTTACGGTGTCCTCTGTTTTCGGGATCAAAACAGTGTGAGACGACAAAAAGGAGGGAGGGAGAACACCAAGGTCGAAAGCCTCATTAAAAACATTAGCTAAAACTACAGAAAATTCATGCTTCAAGGCTTTATATAATGCGGCGCTGAGTCCGTCAGGTCCAGGAGATTTTCCTGGGTTCAGAGCTTCAATAGCGGTCACCACATCCTCGACTGTGATCCGGGCTTCTAAAAACTCCTTTGTCTCATTATCTAATCGCGGCATGAAAGGTAAGAAATCATTTTTGAAACCATCGAGATCAACCGCACTAGATGCGAATAATTTACTGTAATAATCAAAAAACGCACGCTCGATTTCCGCTTTCTCGCTTGTAATCGCCCCGTCACGTTCAATCTCGGTTATCACATTTCGCCGGGCGTAGCTTTTCTCGATGCTCAGCGCTCTGCTTAGTGGGAGCCTCTCCCAAAGTCGAACCGTTCAGGCTCAAGCGCTCTCACGAGTGCCCTCGCGATGATCGGTTTTCATCTCATACTTCGTTTCATCGCTTCGTTCAGACGCAGCTGGATGCTACGAGGAATACGCACCAACCAAGCAGCGTCAAAAGTGCAAGTCACTGTGCGCTTCTTCTGTTTATGATTGGTTCAGCTGATGATAGAACATGCACAGAAACATCTCACGAGCACCATGATGGCATGCCCTTTTGACGCTCGTGCTGATTCGTCATGTAATCTCGTAGCATCGGCTGCGTCTGGACGGAAATGGCTGAGCACGTACAGTATAGAAGCTTCTATTTTTTTCGTTCAAAGAATGAATGTCATCTTTAAATGCTCCGGGATTTCTGCATTCCTCTTTGACCAACGTCTGCAAGTTCGAGCGCAATAACGTTTCGTTCTTTCTTTCTTCGTGTTTAATTATACCAGCTCTTTCTAACGCCATCATTTTTAATTGCTGTTTAAAAATTTCCCAGTTAGCTCCACATTCAAATTTGTTTCCTGTACTTAACTTTTCTACAGCTTGCTTGACAAACTCCATGAAAGCGACATCCTCCAATAGCTTACTGTTGAATTTCCATAATTCCCATCTAAAGGTTTTCCTATTTTCAGTTTTACCGCCGATGCAAAACTTAACCAGACAATGGTCACTGAAGGAGACAGGACTCACAAAATAATCGCGACATAACGGAATTAATTCCAGCGAGACGTACACTCTGTCTAAGCGGGCGTGGCATAGTGCCTTGAAAGTGGGTGAACTGAACACCCCGACCGTTACTAACACATTCTCCAACGTCTTCTAGGTCAAAATCATTTATTATGGCCCTCAAAACCTCTGTGCTCGCGTCATTATGAGAAGAGGAGCTGGTTTTATCGCGTGCTGAGCACACAGAATTAAAATCGCCAACCAAAATAACGAGTCGCTGGGTGTCACAGTACTGCCGAATATTCTCAAAAAATACACGCCTCTCGTCAACTCTGGTAGGTGCGTATATGGAAATAACGCGCCATTCCAAACCGGATAAAGAAAAATCACAAACCACAAGCCTTCCCAACTCACACGTCGTTACAGTTTGAATAACTGCTCCTAAACACTGGCGAACGAGAAGAACACACCCCGCCGACGTCCCAATCGCGTGACTAACGCAAACGTCATAACGTGTTGCAAAAGGGCGCACCATACGCTCCGTACCGTCCTCACTCTCGACTTTTGTCTCCTGAACAGCGACTATGTCCAGGTCCTGCTCCGTTACAAGGCGATACAGCTGGCTTTGTCGCCTTCTGGCTGCGAGCCCTCGAACATTAAGGGTTGCAATTCGGAGTGACCTTTCTAAAGAAACCATAGTCTAGTGTATAGGCACAGACGGAGCGCACGGCGCTTACCACTCCAGTTCCACGGCCGGCCCAGTGTGTTCCCATCCCGCCGGTGCTCAAGGAGCCTGCTTATCGCCGCGTGGAAGCGACGACGGCCGTGGCAAGCTGGCGACTCGCATCTTCTTCTCAGAAGAACCGCTCACTTTCCACTGCTTTTCCAGCTGACTTAGCCGTCGCTCCTGCGATGCCGCGAGAAGATCGTCACAGCGGCGCTTTGACGTCGCCTCCTCGACTTCCATCCCAGAGGAGCTGCTGTTGTCTCCGTGCGCTGAAGCGCTCTCTCCAGCGGCGTCCACGTCCTTGGCGACTGTCTCCGGCGACGCCGGTTGTTGAGTCCCAGTGTCTGGAGTCGACGTTCCCTCCTCTGGCTTCCCTCCACTCGTCTCGGCGGCCGGCTCGGGTTGAGTCACATCAGGCGCCGCCGCGCGTTCCGCCTCGTCCTCGTCCATAAGGAGCTCGTTCTGGTCCCCGTCGGTACCACGCCCGACTGCGCCCGCGTACGAGCGGGTGCAGTCTGCCTGCACGTGTCCGTATGCGCGGCACTCGGCACACCTGGGTACACGGCAGTCACGCCGTATATGCCCCTTGGTACGGCACCGTAGACAAATCGGAGCCCTTCCAGGGACCACCACCAACACCGTGCCACTGCCGAGGCGCAGCTGGTGCGGGAGGTGGTCGAGTGTGACGCCTTCACGAAGCACCAAGCGGACGAGCCGAGTGGTAGACTCGACGCCTTCGAAGTCGGGCACCCTCCACTTCTCTCGCGCCACCTCCTTTACCTCGCCGTACTCTCCGAAGACTCGTCGTATTGTGTCGTTGGACACGTCATATGCAACCCAGTGCAATTTCAGACGAACTTCTTGCCTTGTAGGGTCCACGACAAGGCAGGTCTTTTCCTTGACAAGGAGCTGCGCAGCGTCGAGCAGCTTCTCCTTCGCCTCGTCCGAGCGCATATCCAGGAGCCAGACATGAGACATCTGATATGCCCCGATTCCGGCGACCTACCGGATCACACCGACGTCTTTCAACGGCTTCCGGAAATCTTCAATCCTGTATGGTCGTCCGGCGATGTCGCAGTGTAGTATAACTGCACGCTTCATCGCCTCACCGGTTGGCAGCGGGGGCAGAACAATCCTATATTCCTTCGGTACGGTAGTTGCCGAGTCACCGCGGCCTGGAACGGCCGCTATCGCTGCTCGCACGGAGCCCATTCTGCGTCCGCTCCTATCGGCAGCCAGAAACAGAATGTACCATTCGGACACGCATTCGCTCTGCAACGCGCGCGGCAATATCACTGAAAATGTTACAAAACATCTCTGGGACAAAAAGCAAGGTCGCTTTGGGGAGGAGATTAGACCGTGGCGCCCCAAGCGGTTAACTTTAGAACTACATGGATGGGGACAACAAATACAATGACTCAGCACTCGGCTGACATGACCGAATGCGGTGTGGCCATAGCCACACCGAATTCGGTGCTGTGGTAGATGTGCCTCCCGCATAAACATCCGAAATGCCATGCCGGCGCCCTGCCCCGGTCCGCGGAGAACGTTCCCCTGGATGGCAGGTGCTCGGAGTCGATCCTCACGTCCGGGTCACCAATTTGTAGCGCGTTCGATGTTGAGGATGGAAGAGATAGTGCGACCGACTCCGAGCTTAGGTGAAAACGTTCTGTTTAATCCATGTGCCGTTGGGCTCGCGCCAAGGAGTCAATTCATTGTCTTTGCTGGTGGCGACACTGGACGTATTGGCTGCTACAGGGGCGTCAGCGTTCGGCTGGGGTTCGTGTTCTCCGGTGAGGGGAGGAGGTGCGTTTTGTAGCGTGAGCTACACTGGCCGAGGTTGAGCAGTTTCGCGTGGCTCGCATAATGAGCCGTGCTCCGTGCTGCGCAAGCGCGAGGAGCAGTAACGTCACACGGCGCACAGCTGGCACGCCGGAGACACCGCCGCCGCGCGCTCCAACGCCGCCGCGCGCGCCTCGCCGGTCTGCGCATGCGCGAGGAGCAGTGACGTCACACGGCGCACAGCTGGCGCGCCAGAGCCGCCGCGCGCTCCCCGCCACCGCGCGCGCCTCGCCGGTCTGCACATTCCAGAGGAGTGACGTCATAGCAGCGGCAGACGCACTGGTGCCTCCACGTGCCCAGCTGTGCGCCTCCGTTGCGCAGTAGCCAAGTCTGACGCTGCACCGGAGCCGCTTGATAGCGCCTCTCATTTTGTGCGCATAAGCTCACGCTACGTATATCCTGGCATAGCCGAGCTAAGCCACCGGAATTTTCTTTCACGCAGTCTCAGCCAGGTCGCTGGTTCTATACTTTTTTGTTACCACTCCGGCTTGCATGAACAATGCCGCATGCACGGCCCTCAGCTCAGCACAAAAGCCAAAGTGGGTCAAGCTCGCATCCTCTGACGACTGCTTTCGGGAGAGATCCGGCACTTAACGTCAAGTGCTGATTGTTGGGCGGTTAGTTAGGTACGTGAGAAAACATGATTGCGCTTAAAGACAGGGACACTGACGCAGTGTGTTTCAACGATGAAGCTCTTGAATTAAATTGGTTGAAAGTTAGCGCTCTGTGGTGTCTGTTCTTCCTATGTCCCTGTCTTTAAGCGCAATCATGTTTTCTCACTTAACGTCACTTCGTTTATTGTTTGTATCTTTACATTACACTGTGCCCCGCGCTCTATTGAAGAAAATGACATGGACATTCCCACAAGGCCTGTGGGCACGTGCACAGGCCTTGTGTTGGGTAAACACCGAGTGTGGGGACCACAAACGGGACGAAGTGCCTCGCCAACAGTGACATCGCTGAATATCACGTCCTGCGGCGCACCTTAGCCGCATCGTTTAACTATACAATCCATACTTCCTATATGGGGAGTTCACTATACACCAACTGATGTTTGAAAACAAGCCGAAGCACCCCTAGCGGACGCATCCGGCGCCGCTCATGTGCGAAGAAGTGTGGGCAAGAAGCTCGCCGTCGCCCATAGACAAACCATTGAAATGCGATGTTGTCGGCGTCGGTGTGAGTCCCCCTGCCCTTTTTCGCGTTCGAATTGTTGATTCTACGGTGTCCTGGCAATGCCTGACTATTTGAGCAGCCTCAGTGAAATTACCGAGGCTCGTCACACTGCAAACCTTCGCGTGCATAATATGACATGTCGCGATTCATTTCGCGTGGACGCCGCAGAATGGATGCTAAAGCCTAATTTGCATGATGAGATTTCGCTCGCAATTTTCAGTCGCGACGTCGCACGGGCTGCAAAAGGTTGAACCGTAGCTGAGATGGTCGACGTCGATACTGAAAATCGCAAGCAGAATCGGACCAAGTGAATCAGGCATAACAACGTCGGTGATGGCCACTGATAACAATGATCAACATCTCCTTGTATCTACTGTTTAGATTGAGCCTGCTTACCAACCTTCAAACATAAGTCTTTCGAGGCCTGCACTTACTTCTTATCGAAAGTACCGGGCCAACATTTGGTCTATGGGCCGGTGCCGTCTAAAAGAGCAGACCAAGCAGAAACGTTTGAAAGAGCAGACGACAGTTCGAGCGATCAGGCGGCCGTTTGAAGTTGAAGACGCACTGAACATAGTCCGGCAGGTGGTCCGTACAAACTTGACGGTTTTCCGGCGTTCATGTTGGAACAAAACAAATAAATCTGATGACCACAAGTATCCGTGAATTCAACCCAAAGTGCTTCCCGCCCAAGCAAGCGTGGTCCCACGGCGTCTGATTTTCCCTTTTCACGGCACATATCCACGTTCTCGGACGAACCGAGCACATAAAAACTGACCTTTAAACCTTTCTCGACTTTTTTGGTACAGCCCCAGTCGTGGCGTTTTGACCAGAATGCGGGTTTTGGTCTGGTTCCTTTTCAAAACAACGCACGGATACACGTGTCAAATGGGGACTTCCGCCCACAGCCGCAGACCGGAAGTGCGCCCGACGCGCCACCACCACGCCGTGATGTAACAGAGATGAGTTCGTGTATACACGAACCAACGTTACTAGATTACCTCAGTTGTGGAACTCCCGCGGAGGGGGTACAACCCCTGACTCACTTCAATCCGCCTGGCATCGTTCGAAGCGCCATCTATATTTTCATTCCATAACTGTGCGTTCCAAAGAGCACAGCTGAAGCGCATAATGGCGATCACAACGCCGCCATTTCTCCCGCAGCGGTCACTCGAGGAACTTCACGTGACATCTATTTTGGCTTCAATCGGCCATTTCGGAGCCGAAACAGATACGGTGGAAAGGGTTACAGGGTACCATCCCCGCCTCCCCATCGGACGCGCCGCAACATATCACCGAAGTTAAGATGCACCTAGGCCGGGACGTGCTACCTGAAATCACCGCTGAGGCATGGTTGTATAAAAACAATATTAATTGTGCTGCAAAACCTTGCAAGCTAAAATTTAAAAAAAACATCACGCGCCCCTGATTTTGAATTAAACTCTAATAAAATTTACTACAAAAAGAGTTTTTTCCGTTGGTTTTTACGTTTCTAGTAACGTTGAAACGAGCGTATCCCGATTCAGTTACCAAAGCAGCCGTCCGGCGGCGCGTCGAGCGACGCCGGGTGAGTCGTGGTGAGTGAGGAGGGGTACTGTTCGTGCATGCAGCGTCTATGAGCAGTTCCGTAACTGAGCTAATCTAATAACGTTGACACGAACTCAACTTTGCTACGTCACGCCGCGGTGGTGGCGCGTCGGGCGCACTTCCGGTCTGGGGCGGTGGGCAGAAGTCGCCGTGCGAGACATGCATTTCTGTGTTCTTTTGGGAGAAACCAGACGAAAAACCTACCTTCTCGTCAAAATACTGCGACGGGGGCTGTACCAAGAGAGTCTGGAAAGGTTTGAAGATCAGTTTTCATGTGTTTCTACCCCTCCGTTCGTCCGAGAACGTGGATAGTAGCCGTGAAAAGGGCAAACCAGACGCTGTCGAACTACGATTGCTTGTGCGGACAACACTTTGTGGTCGCCAGATGTATTTGTTTTGTTCCAACATGAACGAGAGAAAACCGCCAAGTTGTCCGGACCGCCCGCGGGTTCAGTGCGTCTTCAAATTGACACGGCCGCCTGATCGTTCGAACTTTCGTCTGCTCTTTCAAACTTGTCTGCTTTTTGCCGTCTGCTCGTTCAAACAAAAGCGGCCCGTAGACCAGACTTTGACCCGGTGATTGCAATAAGAAGTAATTGCAGGCCTCAAAAGACTTAAGTAGGCTCGGTGTAAACTGTAGATACAAGATGTCGATCATTGGCACCACTGGCCATCACCGACTTGTTACGCTTGGTCTGTTCCCGCTTCCGATTTCCAGTATCGACGTCCATCATAGCCGCTACCTTCTACACTTTTGCAGCACGAGCGACGTCGCGACCGAAAATAGCTAGAAGAATCTTATCATGGTTTTGGCGTCCATTCTGCGGGGTTCATGCAAATAAATCGCCGCACGTATACCAAATTATTTACGCAAAGTTTAGCGGCGTAACGAGGCTTGATAATTTCGCTCAGGTGATTAAAGTGGTAAGACATTGCTATGAGGACGTAGAATCGACAATTCCAACACGAAAAAGAGCATGTAGACTCACACAGACGTCGGCAACATGACATTCCAATGGTTTCCAATATATATATATATATATATATATATATATATATATATATATATATATATATATATATATATATATATATATATCTTATGAGTGCAAGTTAGCTGCTGTATAATGAACATATTCAAGCAACCCGAGGCTGCAGGATGTAAGAAAGTTGGTGTCAACTTTCGTATTTCTCTTCGGGTTGCGTCAAAATGCTTATATTGTTTTTTGTTGTTTTCGTTTGGCGGGGATGTCGATGAAACAAAGTAGAGGTTGCAGCTTGAAATCTGGACGTAGCTGAGAGTTTCGGTGTCCAAACTCAGTCCTCGTTTTGAGAAACTGTGCGCTAAGAAATAAGCTTACTTTAATCGTTAGGAACAGTCATTCATAATAGCATGCATTTTTTTGGTGGTAGTTTGTATGTCAGTTGATTTACTCTAACTAGAATAACTGTCCAATTAAAACTTCAGTGTCAATTTTTGGTACTACTGTCCATGCACTAAAATCGGAAAGCTTGCGGCATACAAAATACCAAAAGGGGCCGGGTTGCGACGTTCTATGTCACGTTATTACTGGGTTGCACTGTAGCATAGTCCGGGAAACACTGCTTCAGAGACTCTAGCGGTTGTGTAAATCACGAATCCAGATCTTTGTTCTCTGATCACGTGTGAGCGCCACCACGCTTTTTTTGTTTGCTTTTGTTCCACTGTCATGTCGAGTTTTTAAGAATTAAGTTTCGGAAACCTCCCGATATTCCTGTTATGAAAGCAAATCAAAGGTTTTACGCCCTTCACATATCCGGTAAAAATTATACTTCGCGAGTATTGCTTTCTTAAATGAGAAATTTAAAAAAATTCCGTGTCTAAAACAATATATACATATTTTTTTAATTGTTTTTGAGGCATAGCGATCATGTCTTGATGCCTGTCTATCTCACGTCAATCTTTCTTGTAATCTTAATAATGTACATTCTCGAAAAAGTTCCTTCCGAAATTAAATATTTGTCTGTTGTTAAAGTTAAGTCTCGTAATATCTTTTTCTTCATAATATTTAGTCATTTAGGAACCGTTTTTTTTATCTGTCACAGGCCCGCTGGAGAGGTATGTGCATCAAAATAATGATAAAGATCAGTTATTCCCACTTAAAAAATCACGTTTAAGCTCACACTCTAAAAGGCTGATAACGTACAATGAACACTTGGGCAGTTTTTGATCATACCTTGAATAACGTAGGGGCTTTAAAATGCTTTACTATATAAATAGGCGTGGGCTGCGCCTACACCTACCTCCATCCAAATTTACGACCTGATGGCGGTGCCGCGTCACGTATGCAGCCGGGTTGTGTCACTACTCCCCAGGAGAATAAGTCACGTGAAAATGCGTGACTCTCAGTTAAGCACATGACTTACACTCTTGTATGACTGCTAACGTGCTTGCTTGTTGCACCGTCAGCAACGATACATCTACGTTGAGAGCATAAATGCGGTATGCACAATACTTGCTTGAACGAGATAGGAATGCATGCAGCAAGTCTTGATATAAATCTTACTAGATACAGTCACATATATCCCGAGAATTCTACTTACCTCGCACAGCCCTCCTCGCCGTAGGAAGGAGTGAACAAGGAGCTACATGAGCAGGCTAGGCGCTTTGAATGGGCTTGTCGCGCCGATGCGCAAATGCACTGCAACCGACTTTATAAGCTTGGATGTTTGCTGTTCAAATAGAGCCGGTCGGCCGACGGCGCAACTCAAATTCGCCAGTTGTTTCAGCAGGCGCGAAAGCTGGCGAAACGTCATATCCCTCCGCAACACTTCGTGCTTCCGGAAATACATTCATTTTCCGTCGTCTCTATGTGCCAACATAGAGACGACGGACTGTCAACATAGAGACTTGTCAACTTTCGTTAGTATCTTACTTTAGAGTATAATTAGCTTGCGAACTATGCAAATGTCCCCAAAACACTCGAACATAAGTTTAGCCAAAAGAGCTTAGTGAACACGTGTACTTTCCTTGTCTTTCGCAATCTTGCCCGTTTGCATGAGTCTTAGCACTGACCCTGTGTGCTCAGTATATAACCTGAATATAAATAAGCCAAGCATCTTTTTTTATCTATTGACACAAGATACAGTCGTGATAGCAGTCAGTAGCGCTAAAGGATGGAGCGTTGTATCTACTTCCGAAATATTCCCGGACTGTTTGAGGGCCTTCGAAGCGTTTTGACTTGAAGCATTGCTGGCTCTGAATCCTGACCGCCTGCGCGTATTTCATCATCAGTTTTTTTTTTTTAGAAGAAAGGCCCACAGATCACGCGAGCGAAGATTGAGAGAAACACGTGCAAGGAGGTGACGAAAGCAAAATTAAAGCGAAATAACAAGACTTCTGCTACGCGCATGACAATGCAGCTTTAAATCCTATACTTTTGTGTTTTTACCCACTTGCGTCAACTTCAGCGATTTTAGCTTTCACTAAATTTTCGCTTTCTACCCCCAATGCCCTTTGAAAGACCGCCCTTGCTTTTAATTCCAAAATATTTAAAGAAAATTTAGCGGGGCCATAGTTTGACATGTTTTTAGGCGTTAATAAACAACCTTATTATAAAGGTATGCCACACAGAGGGGGCGCATTGAATACCGATACTTGTGAGTGGGAAATACAAAGTTCATTAATTTCCCCAAACTCCCCGCAAAACTGGTCCCATGTATAACTGAGTACTCATGAAGCATTTAAAAGCATAATGTTTGTACATGAAAAGAGCACATTAAGCCGTTAGAAAACGCATCTCGCATATGACTTAGAACTTAGAGTGGACTGGTCATTTGGGGATATCATGCTTACATAGTCTGGGTCGCACTGTTTCTTTTTTACTTTCAACTAAAAACAAATTGCAATGTGAATACATAGTTTACTGTGTATTCCGATTGCACTACTACTGAATCAGACACCAGGAGAACACATCACTACACTGCGCAAAGTCAAACCGCGGCAGTAATATATAACGAATTTTCAAAATCGAAAAGACGTTCTCTTTCAAAAGCTCTATTTCGATGCTGTGTTATAGCTTTCAATTTACGCTTATTTTAATAATTTCTAACAACTTCTAATAGTTTGCTTCACGTTTGATGTCGCTCTCACTAACGTTGAAAAAAAAAGTAAAAATGGAAAGTGCTTTTTTTAAATTGAATTCTTGTAAGCATTTATTGTAATAGTTAGCGTTCTGAATTGCTAAATTCAATTTGTAAAAAACAAAAGAATCACAGAGAGTCACTCATCTTTCGACTCGTGTAATAACAACCGTAAAAAAGCCTTTTCCTCTTGAGCGAGCCCGGCATAACAAAACTTTCCTTGAGTAATCCAATGTATTATAGTTTTCCTAAACAACAACTGAACAGCGTAATTAAACGCCACACCGTTAACGACACGGTTTCTCAAGTTACGTGTTCCAATTTTATTATTACCACGTGAACTACTAAATAAACCACTTCACCATGCCTTGCCTATCAATACTTCTAGCCTAGCTTGACTAGCTAGCGGCCTTATTCACTCTCACCAACCAGCCGCACGAGCTTTGCAAGCAGCTTTTATCTGTGCGTCGGGTTTGCGCTAATGCGAAGCTGAATAAACCTGTCGCGTATCCTCGCGCAGCCCGCGCAGTCAAGCAAGCGCGACGAATAGTGTGCCATATGTGATCCTTGACCAACTCCCGTGCCAACAGCCTCTGGTTACGCGGTGCAACGCTTCGCTGACTCGTAGACATATATATATATCTCGGCCCTGAATTCGCAATATTTCGGTTGCCTTGTACGCCAGGCAAAAACGAGCGTTTGTTCTCCTAACCAAGAACATTTCGACCTGTGTTGCTTTATACGAGGGATCTCCGAGGTCTTCCGATTTGCCGGTGGCTGGCCGCGGTACTTCTCATCAGACTTGGGAAGTAATCCGTTACATGTAACGGATTACTTGTAATGCGTTAATTTTTCAAGTAATTTTGTAATTGCCACGTTACATTTTTGCAGCAATAATTTGTAACGTAATTTCGTTACAAAATATTGGTAACCAATTACTTTAATTACTTGTTACTTTATTCAATATGAACATAATAAAGAAACTGGAGCAATATGAGCAGGCAATTCAAAGGCATAGAAAGAGCAAGTTCTACAAATTTAAGTAGAAACCATCGTGAAAAGAAAATTAACCGAAATAAAAAAAGAAATTCGTCTGACCGGTCACCAGAATTACTAGAAAGACGTGAAAATACTATGTGAAAAACAAAGAACAGGAAGACAATGCCGAGTAGACTTACCTACTTTCGATCGTCCTCCATCGCATTTTTCTTCTGGGAAACCTTTTCGTGTTTAATTGTTTTTGACTTTTAAATCACTAGAAAGGCCCGTTTTCAAAGGGAGCTTTCGTAGATCGTTTCCTTACCTCCGCATCTCCTAGCGGAGGTAGATGCTGCTACTGAGCATGCGCACCGCTAGCTCTGTCTGCACAGTTCCAGGAATCATTTCCGGTCGCTGTAAGCCAGCGGGATGGCGGTTGTGGTTACACCTTTCGCTGCCTTCTCAGCTTACAGGTGAACGGAGTGCACCTACAATCTTTCTCTCAAGTAAAATATTTTATCTTTACAAGGACTATCATAATGCGGGTGTAAGAAATGGAAATTAGTGTTTGAGAACATTTTCGAAAACATCAGAATTGCTTCTATTGTCTTCCTTGATAAGCGTACTCGAAAAGTAAAGTGAAAGTAATTTGTAACATAACGAGCAAAGTAATCTGTTACTTTTCAGCGAAAATCATTTGAAACATTAATTTATTACGTTTGAGGCTCTGTAATTTGTAATTGCAATCCATTACATTTTTGAAGTAACGGGCACAAGTCTGCTTCTAATGAAGCCCGGCCCGCGGCTCGCTTTCAGCTATCGGCGCAAAAATAAGTGTACGGAAAGAAAGGGCGTCACAAGGCGCACCAACAACGAAAACGAGGATACCATAAAGCCTATTGACAAGGATCTCGTCATCTTATTCATTGGACATTGTCATCACCAGTGTGACCATTCTTAGTTCCCATATCTGGTAAGTGCGCATGTTAACATTCCTTTGCGTTCCTACGTATATTGCGCTTAGTGTCTTACGTCGTATCTATTGAGTATTGTCAGCGTCAATTATTCCATTCTCATTCCTTCCCGTTTCATTCTTATTTCATTCATTCATTCCCTGCGTGAACACGCCAAAGTTGCTATGCGCTTTGATTCATGGCTTGGGAGTTTTCTGAATCCCAATTACAGTCTAAGCTCATTACAACAGACCTGGTTACAACAGACATTTGTATTTAGCATACTGATTTGTGAAGTTCGGTTGGTTTTCCTCTACATACAATTGACTCAACTTCATATCTGCATACAACATAATCCTCTTACAACAGACCGAAACCTTGGTCACAGTCAAGGTCTGTTATAACGAGCTTATACTGTATAGTGTAACGTCATATTTATCACCTAAAGATTGAATTTCAATATAAATTATATCTTTTGATCCACTTTAGATTGTTTTCTTTTTTAGTCTAACTTTTAAATTTTTATTTTAACCTGATCTAGGATTACTTACTACGTTTATTTCTCAGTTTTGCTTGTCTATTTTCCCGCCCTCGAGACAGCAACAAAACCCAGATCCGGACCCTTAGAAAAAAAGTTTAGACACCCCACACCTTACATGCGCCATCACGATGTTGATGTGAACATTACTCACAATTCACGATACGAGAGTTTCGGTCGTGAGGCCTCATTAGCGCGAGCCTGCAAGTGTTTGTACAAATAAAGGTAATAACACTGTGTTCTTGCTTTCTCTGTCACCGTTTCGTACGCGGAAAGGAATGCAACGTTTGTTGAGCCTTCACCAAAATAGATAACAATTTTGGTGCAAATATGCATGTTTTTCGATTTTAATCCCATGACTTCAACTTTGCATGAAGGTGTGCGCCTCATATTCGCAACGTATAGTTTTTATAAATGCCGGTTTCTGATGTTAGGACACACATGGACGTTTAGGAAGATAGGAAGAGTTAGGAATGTCGGATGTGCAACATCGAGCATGATAGTTCTTTGCTTACTTTTATGCAGATGCGTGAGTCGCAAAACAGCGCTAATTAAAAAGCAATATTATTTTGCTTTGGCACAAACTGCTTGTGAGCCGAAAACAGGATTGTTATAACTGCGAGGAGTGTTTATAGTAATTGTCAGTCAATGTTTAGACTACCTCACTGCATCAGTGGAAAGGTCAAATGAAAATCACGTTATCCAGAATATATCGCATCATTTTGTCACTTGCGCAGTGGACTGCGTCAATTACTGGTCGATCATTTGTTCTCGAGGCACAACATATTGAAAAGAACCACACTCGCAAAGGATCACAAACGCACAGTTACCGTGTTGCCTACTTTATACCTCGCCGTAACCGCAGGTTGTAGTACACTGTACGACGGTAACCGCAAGGCTGCACGCGTCCATTTGCAATCCATGGCCCCGTCGCGTTCGCAAACAATTGTCGAATTTTCGCCGAATCTCGGACGAACTTTCCTTCAAAAGTTCGGCACGTGCCGACCTTTGCTGAATCTGAAGTTCGGCAGATTTGTCTATCACTCGGCAGTACTCATCAACCGGCTGGCGTAGGAACACGGTTGAAAATCACGTATTTCGGCTATATCAGACGCAAAAGTGCAGATTTAGACGTGCAGGTTATCGTGGATCGTTATGTCCGATGAAGAGAAGAACCGGGTACAATCCTGCAATCACCTACCACGCAATAAAAAAAAAGGGACTGCAAGAATTCAACTAGGTAAACAGTTTTGTCGGTCTGTCGACTCCGGCAAAAAGTTAATGCGGTTGCACTAGCTTTCTGCAAGCTAGAGTTCGCACTGATTTAGGACTTTAGCAACTACCTGTGGAAAGTCTAGAAAAAATAAAACGTGTAAATAAAGTATGAAACAACTGCGCCTTGTGTTTTTTTTTTCAACGAAGAACGAATTCGCACAGAATATTCATTACCTGATGGTCTTGAATATGAAGGTCTTAAAGGGCTTACATTATCGTAGATGTTTCTAGTGGTCTATTTGTGGCCAAAATGTATTTTTGAATGTTTATACGTAAGTGGTACTGGAGAAGCGACTAATGGTTGCAAACTGACTTCAATGCACCGCCGAAAACCCAATGATGTGGTTGCGCAGGCAACGCGTTAGCGTAAACATTGTTAATCGTTATTCATAATAACTAAAAACAAAAACGAACTTCGACATGTCGGTGCTTCCATGGCTAACAAAATTATATCTCATTTGGCTGGGAACACGCAAGGAAAACCGCTCTGGGTTTTAATGTTTCTAATCCTGAAGGAAGAAAACTCTTACGTTTGTATAGCGTTTCACAAAAAAAAAGAACACACACAAAAAAAACAGTATTTTTGTGATTTTATATTGCGAAATTGTGATTCTGTTTTCTGCTAAGACAATAGATGCAGCGGATGAGGGTAGTATACTGCCGGTGGACGACAGTAGACAGTTTTAGTGGACCGTACGCTAAACGTTTGCGTACGCAAAGAAATTGCGGGTCTGCAGTGCGCATGCGCAGAATGCAATAGAACTAGCTTATTTCGTACGCACGCAACGCTGGGGATTTTGCGCTGCGGGCGAGCGTGTTTTTCGGGAAGCTCTCGAGAGATGCCCAGCGAGAGCGCCACTTTCAATATTCGCGACTCCAATTCACTATAGGTGGCGCCACTCGTTTTCCAAGATGGCCGGTTTAGTGAGGGTCGGAGGTGCGTGCCGCTGCTGAGCCTGTCTAGTTTGCTGGCTTCACTGAGCGACACAAATTATTTCTGGTAATACTAGGGAGCTAGGGTGATATAAGCGCAGGTCACCTCTTTATCCTGAAAACAAAAACGGTATTTAGAGTAATATTTAGGCCAGGAGGTACGTTTTAATTCCGGAGCAAAACCGAAACTTACCTTTATTTTGGATTTAATTTCTCGGTATCGGTCTTTATTTCAGATTCTTTCATAACTCAAAATGTGTCTCACACCGTAATTATTTAGTTAAAGAAGTTGTTCGCCGAAGCGTTCGTCCCTTTAAAGACAGGGTCTTTCATACACCTTAGAGGTAACATATAATGATGTAGTTGTTGAAAAATTCTGTGCGGATATTTGTGCGTTCTTGCTACCTTTTCTGGCCCACATAATTGTCATATGAAACAATGAACTGCGGGCCTTTCAATGGCTTTTGGGGTATTTAGAAGATTAATTGCTTTCATATCTTTCCCAGAAGAAGAATGACAGAATAAATTCAGTTTATACGATATGTTCACAAAACGCATGAATTAAGAAACGCTGTTCTCACTCAAAAAATTCAAAGACGGAATCCGAGTGAGGCAGCTGAAGTTTGCGTGTTTTTAAAGCAACGCGTGACGCATGAGTTTATATTGCATCCAGCGTTAGACTGTTGGGCTATCTTGATAACGATGTCAGAGGTCTTCATGTGATAAAAAGAAAACAAAATGACACCTTTCAGAGAAAACGGTAATGGTTAAATGGCGTATTTCTGTGATCGCAGCGTTAATTGGGGGCATACATTGCCGCAATTTGTATTAATAATAATATAAATATTAATATTAAGATATTTTAATACTTCATTTTCAAGCTCGAAAATAATTGATTGCTTATATGATCTAATTTCAAACACGCGAACAAGTATGACAATCTAAAGTGTACATATTATCATCATTGGTGCCAATTGCAGCATTTTTAATTACCAAGTTATAAAATAAATAAAGTCTAAAATCAATGACAAAACCCTAGCTAATGTGAGAAATTCATGTAAAATTAGATTACTGAGGATGCTATTAAAGTGGCGACTTTTAACAATTGGCAAAACTTCCAAAGTGGCCGCCAATATCCTTCCAGACCTAATTCCCCCCCCCTTCCCCCAGAAAAGAAGGGTTATTTTTTTATTTATTACTATTTTTTTAACATTCATTTCCTTTCGTATTTGTTCGCCGTCGTTTTGCCATCCTCAGCCTTTCCAGTTCGAAGGAACGCCTACCTCCTAGCGCGTCTGCTCACTGCAGCACGTTTCGTTGGTGTTGGAAAACGGTGAAACAGTAGTGAGTTCTTGAATTGCATATATGAGCGAACGCAAACGCTGTGTGCTTGCGTTAGCTTTGCATGTTCCACGCTGCGCGTGCGCGGAACCCGAAAATGCGGTCTTGGGTCGGAGCATGGCAACGATGCGCGCGCGAAACGTGGAGCAAGCCACCCTAACGCAAACGCACAGCGCTTGTTTTTGCTTCTATGCGCAATACTCAAACTCTCTAATAAGGTACAATCCCATACCGGCTGCAGCACCACATTGGGACAGTGAAGAGTGTTGTTTGCATTCGGAAACGACATTTAGCGAGCCATGATCGCGAGCAGTTCCGCCGTGCCCGCTGAGCAGGAGAATCGGGGACCCTCACTAGAGCGCTTCCCGTTTCTGCCGCGGGAGGGCGAGCGGCGAGCTGGAGACGCGAATAGTGGTTACCTCGACTAACGCAGCAAGGGCGACGCGCGCTGTTCGCGAAGTTCGTTGTTACGTGAAATTACGTGGTGTTCAGCTCGGCAATTTTTTTCCGGGACCAACCGCGGTCGAGTCATATCGCCGGGGCGCAGAAGAAGTGCATAGTGAAAAGGATCACCGCGCTTGCGATGTGCGTGAACGCTGCGATCTGCTCAACGCTAAGCCTCTTCGCGCAGTTCATCGCCGACTGACGAACAAGTCTTCCAGAAATTGCCGAAGTTGTCGCTATGCACTGGACATTAGTACGTCATGGATTTCATTCCGGGATAGCATTAATAAAAGATGCCGTTTTCCCAGGACGCCTGACGGAGGCTCCGTAACCGAATTTGGCGTACTGACTCGTGCTCGTAGAATCCGTAGCCGCAGAAAAGCGCGCTTCACCAGGTAGCTGCGGCTTGGTTAAATTTAAATATAAAATGATTGTAAGCGTTTTCATTTTCAATATTTCTTTTGAGGACCATAGTGGCTCTATGACCATGCGGAATTCTTTGGCTCGGGTGAATTTAACAAAGATCATGCGAGCTGTTCACTCGGAAACATAAGGCACAACTGAAATCGGTCCGAGCAGGTTGTGTCTAGCGTCCGTTTTAGTATGGCGTATTACGTACGTAAGAGCCAGCAACGCTATACAAAAGGCTTATTCACACGATGCATCTCTTCAACGCGCCACGGTTTAGTGATACCGAGATTTCGTGAAATCGGCCGGTTCACACGTGGAGTAGGACACACGAAACCTGTGTAACGAATTGACTCCCGACAATTTTGCCAAACCTTGTTTTCTGCACCGGGAACACCAGGCGAATATCAATGAGACAGTCGGCTTTATTAATACCACTAAATAAACTTCATCAAATTCGGCTCACTGGGTTTACCAGCCCTGCCAAACACAGGAAAGTCCGCGAACAGGCGGATGATCTCGAAGCATTTCGGACATTTTTGCATCGCTAAAAGTAAGTTATTCCCAGTCTTCAAGTTTATATTCAGTGCTTGCACTCGTCGCGACTGTTGATGAATCTGCACCGCGCCATCGAACCAGCCACCCCGCCCGTACGCACCGCCTCACCGCTTGTCGCTCGCAGTCGCAGCCATGTTTGCTTTTCTCTTTTCAGCTTTTGCTCGGATACAGAATCGGCCAAAAATCAGACTCTTCCGAAAGCTCGCTCCGCCTCAAAGGTCAGACGTCATAGCGAAGTCGAGCGGCCATCGGCAGCGTCCGCGTTTCTCCTTCAGGTGATTGATTGGTAAAATTGCTCCAGAGGCCAGGAGCACGCGCAACCTTTTTCGGAAGCGCGCTACTTTTTCGGTCCCGGTCACACGGTTAGTCTGTGCCAACAAGATGCATCGTGGGGATAGACCTTTAACCTGCCTAATAGGGAGTTTTCCTAGACCGTTCTCGCAGCTCCGCTACGCTCTCCGGAACGAAGACGCCACACTGCACATGCGTGGCGCTATAGCCTTGCCTGCAGAGTCCCGGATCTCGAAGCGGGTTATACCCTAGCTGATAATTTACTGAAATAAATCACCAGCACAACAGACTGATCCTAGATTACTCATAAATGTTCTTGGAACGCGAACCACTTCATAGCGGCAACAGCAGCCAGCGTTAGTTGTTCGGTACGGCCAACGCGCAGCCCACGGGTACTGCCCAAACATGGAAACCCGCCGGTGTTGTCGTCTGCTATTGGGATCGGGCGCGTTCCCTCTTCCTCTTTTAGCTCGGCAAACTCTTCGTAATGCCCGGATGTAACGAAATGACGCTGCCCTGAGATCACTGGTATTGACGCGCCCAAGGTAATCGGAAGTAGGTTCCGTCCCCGAAGGGACGCAGGCGTCAAAGTATGAATGGTACCGAAGGGTGCGTCCGGGGCAGAACACAGAGGAAGAGCGAGGCAGTGCCGTCCAAAAGGAAATGCTGCCTCGTTTCGCATCCAGGACGCGCACCGACATTGCGACGCCGAACGGCCTGCCTGAGCATAGCCTCCTTTATACACCAACTCATGTTTACAAACAAACCGGAGCGCCCGGAGCGCCCTAGCGGACGCCACCGGCGCCGCGCATGCGCGATGGGGGTGTGGGCAACAAGCTCGCCGTCGCCCATAAACAAACCATTGAAATGCGATGTTGTCGGCGTCGGTGTGAGTCCCCGCGCTCTTTTTCGCGTTGGAATTGTTGATTTTACGTCTTCCTGGCAATGTCTGACTACTTGAGCGGCGTCAGCGAAATTACCGAGGCTCGTTACACCGCAAAACTTCGCGTGAATAATCTGACATGCGTCGATTCATTCCGCGTGGACGCCGCGGAATGTACTCTAAAGCCTGATTCACATGATGAGATTTCGCTCGCAGTTTTCAGTAGCGACGTCGCTCGGGCTGCAAAAGCGTGAACCGTAGCTGAGATGGTCGACGTCGATACTGAAAATCGCAAGCAGAATCGGACCGAGTGAATCAGGCATAACAAGTCGGTGATGGCCACTGGTAACAATGATCAACATCTCCTTATATCTACTGTTTACATCGAGCCTGCTTACCAACCTTCAACCTTAAGTCCTTTGAGGCCTGCACTTACTTCTTATCGCAAGTACCGGGCCCATGTTTGGTCTACGGGCCGGTGTCCTCTAAAAGAGCAGACGACAAGCAGAAACGTTTGAAAGAGCAGACGACAGTTCGAACGATCAGGCGGCCGTTTGAACTTGAAGACGCACTGAACGTAGTCCGCAGGTGGTCCGTACAACTTGACGGTTTTCCGGCGTTTATGTTGGAACAAAACAAATAAATCTGACGACCACAAGTATCCGTGAATTCAACCCAAAGTGCTTCCCGCCCAAGCAATCGTGGTCCGACGGCGTCTCGTTTCCCCTTCTCACGGCACATATCCACGTTATCGGACGAACCGAGCACATGAAAACTGACCTTCAAACCTTTCTCGACACTTTTGGTACAGCCCCAGTCGCGGCATTTTGACGAGAAGGCAGGTTTTTGTCTGGTTCCTTTCAAAACAACGCAGGAATACACGTCTGGCTATGGCCCTTCCGCCCACAGCCCCGGACCGGAAGTGCGACCGACGCGCCACCACCGCGCCGTGACGTAACAGAGATGAGTCGTGCATACTGGAATGCCTGGTCAACCCAGCACCCTAGCCTTTGGCGACGTCAGGGCTAGTTTCAAGTCGCGCGGCCATCAACCCTGCAGATGGAGCAAAGCAGTATATTGCGAGAGTTTGGCAATGCATTGGTAAGTATAAGAGGAAAAGGAGGAGGCGCCATTGGCCGAAAGCGGGCTGGGCGTGTTTCAAAGCGACTTCACAAATTCAAATGTGGGCAGCCAGAAGTCGGAAATAATACCCTGACGATGGTCGCGAGAAACGAAATTGATAATTGCGTCGGAGGAACTTTCGGCGACTGAAAATATGGCGTACGTAATTTATCGTTCACGGTCATGCAAAATAAAAGAGAGTTTTAGTAGATCGTTCCGATGACTCCGATAACTATACCCGATACTCCGCCGCCGCCTTTGCGCATGCATCGTATCGTTATCGGGGGGTATCGTACAGGCATCGGAACGATCTACTAAAACTCCCTAAAATCTAGCAGAGCGATCGACGTATAATCCAGGCGCCAAGGGCGGGGAATCTGCAATCCAAGCGGTCCGGCTCAGTCCGAGCAAAACAGAGTTCGAGTGGCACATTCGATTCTTACATCTTTTTGCATGATCATAATCGAAACATCACTTGCATCACATTTTCAACCGTGAAGAGTTACTACATTTAACTCTTACGCTCTTATTAAAAGTGTTTCTCGCTAACACCAATAAAGAATTACTTTCGGCTTTTTCTTGGCCAAGAGAGCATGTGAAGCCCCCTTTCTGGGTCTGGTGAACGCCCTGGCTCCTCACGCTCTTTTCAATGACCAAACTCTTCCCATATACTGCTCTGGATGGAGCAGACAACGCCACGGCCATAGAGCGTAGCACCACACACAGCCAGGTTCGAAAAAAGCGATGCTTTTAAAATCTGCCATATTCATGCAAAAGGGAAATAACAGTATCAAATGCTCAGTTACTTTGGTAATGTGACTATCCCGGGCACGATTTTAAGCGTGCATATTGTCTCGTCACAGCCCCTCAGTCCTGGAGCAGAAACATGTCCCGGTAGAGATCACTCGCGTGCTCGCTTTATCGACCTGAGAGTAAAATACAAAATAAACCTTAAAACTGCAGCTGATCTAAGCTTCTTGGCGAAATGTCAGCTGCCGGTCCAGGTTTACATAAAGCACCCTTCTCAAATGCTTGCACCCAACCTCGCTGTAGAATAATAATAATAAAAAAAAGTTCAGAGGACAAGAATAGGAAAACAGACAAGTGCTTGCCCTTTGTTCCTCTTGTCCTCGGCTTTCGCAATATTTTTATTTTATAATTTTCAAAAACCAGCCAATGAGATGATTGAGGATGCCTTCTCATCCATCCTCTGCTACTATATAACTCAATTTGATACATTCTGGAATCAACGAGAACCCAGAAGAACTGTTTGTTCATGCCATACCGTTACTTTCAGAAAAAATGCAAATTCAGGTTTCCACGTCTTGAAACCTTCCTTATAGTTTGTCTTGGAAGTGTCGGCTGCAAACAACAGAGTACCGCGACGTCGTGTTTGGCACGCAGACCTTCCTGGCGATCGGTTTCATCCACACCTCCTTTAGCTCGTTGTCACTCGGAATCTCGTTTAACGAGACGCCCGAACTTTCCGTTTAACATCGGACTTATATTTCGGCACACAATGGTATGCCATGGCACCATGTCAAACCGCGCCAAAAACTTTGATGCTTTATCGAGTAGACAGCATCACGCAGGTCTTGCGACTCCTTGGACCAAGCCGTCAAGCCACGCCACGCCGCCGCGTTTAGCCAGCTGGCGTAACCCTGGTCCACAGCTCGTCAAATACGTCACTGACACGCCACGCGAACGCCATGGCCACGCTCATTTCGCCATAATTCGAGTCCAACCGACGCCGGGAACCTATACCCACATGCTTGGTTCTCGGTCTCCACCATCGTATGACTGTTTTTGTCACCCGGTAACAGTATTTGGGCTGTGTCGTGTTTATTCAGGAGCCATACTAAGTTAGTTCCCCGATACCTTCTCGATTCTTCCCCCGTACGCGTCGCCAGCCGTTCATACTCTTTGCATACGTTTGGTGCGTCGCGCAAATTATACGCTCGCATACATTCTGCAATTTTCACTTCTAGTTGACACCTCTTGGTATTTTTGCAGTGCTAAACGACAACAACTCGTTATTTGTCCATGATGTAGAATACCCGAGACTGTGGTAAAAGCTGGGAAACTTGGTCGAAGAAAGAAGACAGGCCAAAGAACGTCTCCAATTGAGACGTTCTTTTCCCTGACTTTTTTCTAAGCCTCTTTCCTAAGCTCGCCTGCGCACTCACTGTTTTTTCATTGTTATTTTTAGCTGAGAGGCTTTCCGTAGAGTGTTCTGATAAGCGAGCGTTTACAAGAATGCCATCGTTGCCCGTGTTCTCGAAGAAAATTATTTGTCAGCTGCTCGCTCACCATGGTGCAGGGCTCTTGGTTAGTGTGGCTCGTGGGGCCCTCGAAACTTGTCTCGAGGAGGACGGGGACAGCCGGTCCCTGGTCGGCGAGCTGTCCATGGACGAGGAGCGGGCAGTCCCCTGACCGGTTGTCGGTCCCGACGGCGCACGATGCTGACGGTTCGCTGGATCGGCCTGAGTCCGGCCGGGTTCCCGGGGCTGCTTGAAAAGTCGGGAGTTGCCGTGGTCCATGAACGCCGCTGAACTGCCGGAGACTAACAACGCTCATAACTGCCGGAGTCAGGAAACAGCAGCTCCCAAACGACGCGGAGCACGTTCCTGGCTGGGGATCCTCTTCGCGAATGGTACTGTGGGGCCGTACTGCGGTACAATGACCGACCTCGTCGTCTTGATTTCTGACCGCTTGTGACGACGGCTCTCACCGCGCCCCTGTGGTGACGTCTTACGCACGCGAGCCTAGGTGGCAATAACTGACCAATGGCCGTTCTGTCTACCCATTTCCATGGATACCGTGGTTTGGGGATTCCCTTACGAGATGCGATGATCCGGGAGCGAACGTGAGAGAGAGAGAGAGAGGAGGGAAAGAGAGAGATAGAAGACTTGCAAAAGAGGAAATTCTAACGTTGAAGTTACAGCCAGAGGCCGAACGGTCATTGTTAGTGAGGGGGAGGGCGGTAGTAACACGTGATAAGAGAGAAAATTGTGAAAGGGAGGGGTAGCGAACGTTGAGGGTGGCCTTCTATTTAGGTCACCTCTTGCCACTAGCTGGGGAGCTGCCTCTGTGGTCACGGATTGCCACCGCTTGCCACCAGCTGCCTTCGCGAACGCGCCGTTCGCGAAGACAGCTTGAAATGTCCTCGGTGCATTTTTTTTTGACTGGGGGGCTGCCTTGGCGAAAACCCGGGATATTAGTTTTTTCGAGAGAAAAGGAGAAAGGGCTACCGGCGCTTTCCCCCTTTCTGGTTGTGTAGAAAGAGTGAAAGTCCCGGATGAGAGGCTTGGCCGGTGTTGGGTGTCTGCAGTGCCCCAACTTCGTTCGCGCTTTCTTTTCTGTTTTAAACTCGCAAACTTAATTAGAGCCACGGGCTTCGATGGCAACAGTCCCCCGGTCATCGGGACACCATTGCTCGGTCATAGGGTGCACGAATAACGACACAAAGCGTCGAATACTGCCCGAGGACCTATGTAGCTTGCAAGGAATCCGGCAAGGCGAGAGCGGCTGCAATGTCTTTAAGCTCCATCGCTTTCCACATGACCCCGGTCTCGGCGGCAGTGGATTGCGTCCGTAAACCGAAAAGACGTTTCCTAAACGCCATCCTCTCGACTGTGCTCGGAACATTTTGTGAATGGAGCGCGCACCGAACGCTGTACCGCCGATGAACATGGGGTACGCTCGCAAGGTGCGTGCCAGTTTTCTCGTGATAATTGCTGTTTCAGCTTGTAAAATTTTGTAACTGAATTTATCTTAATATTGATAATTTGCAGTGGTGACTGACTCGATTTTATCATCTACAACACTTAGTTGAAGGCTCATTTCCGCCGCCGGGTGAGGCTGGAAATTGTTGAAAAGGTAGTTCTGTTGGTTTTCCTGAATCGCGATCTCCTGCGCGATACCAGAGAGCCGGCAAAAGCGCTCCTTGGAGTGCCGCTGGTGGGTTGTTTGGGTTGTTTCCGTTGATTGGGCGCTTTGAAGCGCTGGATAGTCGCTGCAGGGTACGTCTCGTGTGTTGCGATCTGCGTTTTCGAGCCCAGCTTGCACTTTTCTTTGTTCGAGTCGTGGCATCCGCCAGTGCGGCGACGGGGGAACAGCGGCAGCGAACGTGTCAGCGATAGAAATTAGAGGTTAGTACTCAAAATATTGCATCAAATAGTAAAATAATTCGTGGCTGCTTTGAGGCTTTCTGCGGTTCGATATAAGTACATCTAGAACGTCTTCGTCGTTCATTCACAAGGAAATATAAGAACACGGACACGCAAGATAAAAGCAGCGCAGCAAAACGATCTGTAGCAGCTCCGGGTGTTTACAAAAGTTAATTGAGGTTCCCGTTTCGTGTATCGCTTGTTGATTACTAAAAACGGCTACGTTGAAATAGGCCCATTGCAAGCGAAAATTGATGAATGGTTCATCATTTCCAGTCATGCGGAAAGCGGTGGAGCTTAAAAACATTGCAGCCGCACTCGCCTTGCCGGATTCCATGCAAGCTACATAGGTCCTCGGGCAGTATTCGACGCTTTCTGTCGTTATTCGTGCACCCTATGACCGAGCAATGGTGTCCCGATGACCGGGGGACTGTTGCCATCGAAGCCCGTGGCTCTAATTAAGTTTGCGAGTTTAAAACAGAAAAGAAAGCGCGAACGAAGTTGGGGCACAGCAGACACTCAACACCGGCCAAGCCTCTCATCCGGGACTTTCACTCTTTCTACACAACCAGAAAGGGGGAAAGCGCCGGTAGCCCTTTCCCTTTTCTCTCTCGCTCTCAAAATGGCGCTACCCACGATAAAACGACCTTTTCATCCTCCTCCGCATGGGCGCTGCCATCTTGGAATCACGTGACGCGGCAGCCATTAGGTTGCTTCAACTTGCTGCTCCGCTCTCCCCTCCGCGCCTTGGCGGATGCGTTGTATTCGTGTTTTTCGTCGTGTTTCGCCGCTCTTTCTTGCCTTACCTCGGAAACTGTAGTCCGATACGTCTACTCGACGATTAAGGCATCTCGAGGGCTGAGATGTCCTTATGACAACTGATGTTTGTTTACTAATAGTGGCGGAACATTCTCAGTAAGAAGCGCGTATATTTATATCGCGCATTTTGGGATTGGAAGGCGTCAAGAATAGTCAGCGCAAGGAGACTATCTGTATTTCCTGGAAGTATCGTTCTTTGTATTCATAACATATCGAAAACAGTTTCTGATGATTATGCGAGGAAACTCGCGGAAGAGATAGACAACGAACGTTTAACTTGTATTTTATCTGAGGCTAGAAGTAATGGTACGTCAACATTAGGCGATTTGTTTGTTCATAATATCACACCTACATGTGTAGGAGGATCTCAATCTTCTTTCGCACTTATGAAGTTTAAGAAATTGTATACCGTGCTCGCTCCCATTTCGACAGTCATTTAAGTGATTTATTGATTATATTTAAATAACCAGTTCAATCCACTTAATTTATTTTAACACAAAGGTTGGGACTTCCCGCGTAAGAAACTGACACAGATACTTAACAGAAGCGAGTTTTAGAAAAAAGTGCACTAAGAAATAACGTCGTTTGTTTCTATTTTCAAATCCAAAACGCGGTTTGGGTTCGACGCATAAAGCAATAATGACGACGCTTTTTTTTTTTTGCGTACGTTGTTTTATTTTTGTTAGTATATAAAATCCGCAATATTTGACGCCGAAAAAAAAAATTAGCCGTCTGCAAAACAATCCTTTGAGTCCAGGATTGTCGATGGCGAATAGAGGTTACTTTTGGTGGCTGGCGACGCCGAAATTTATAAAGCGAATCTGTTCAAACAAGTAAATATTTGTTCACACAGGTCCGTGAAGTGGTGCCTAGCGATAGAATTCAGCAAAACTTTCCGAAGTATTTCTCCTCCTGCGACCTTTAATTTTATTTGGCCAATTTTTCGGAAGACAAATGCCAGATTTAATTTGACGCGCCTGTCACTTATATTATATCTTGAGTAAGCAAATGTTCATATAACAATAATTTATTTACTAGGGCCAATATCGCGAAATGCTGCTTATGAGTACTTTAGCAGGGTTGATAATTTAAGAAATTTCCTACTCGGCCTGTCAAAGCATGCTCGAGTACTGAATTAAAAAAAAAGAGTCCGAGACGATACTGTTTGTTTATATCAATTATCCGCGTCATTACACGATACGTTTTTAGTCAGCGAAGTTCACTAAAGTTTGGGTGCCCTCGAAAACTAAACAGTGAGTAGTAAACTCGTGAGTTCATCTCTTCTGACCGATTCAGCACATTGCTAATCAAGCTGTCGATATGCTTCTTTACATTCCCGTGTTAGTCTCGTCATCAGTTTGTTTTTCTAAAAACTGGTGCCATCGAATACGGCGGTAGACGATGGTAATCTTTCCTGTACCTCAGTCAGGCGTTTCGCAACCGACCATAATCAGGTACATCAAAGGAGTTGGTAAAAAAAATCACGCAATTTAGGCTAAAATACACCTCGTAGTCCTCAAAGTGGCTGAATACCAAAGTTTTATTGGTTGTGTGGTACAAGAAAAATGAACGTATCGCAAAATTAAGCAAAAACAACGTAAAACAGCAACATAGCCGCGTTCAGGTTGAAACCGAAACCAACCAAATTGAAGCAACCTAATGGCGCCGAGTGCGTCAGCGCCCTCTATCCGCCGGTGAGGCAACTACCCGCTTACTCTTGCCTCCGACCGCCAAGTAGGCATATCCGGTATGGACGACGAAAAAATATTAAACCGTTTCAACCTGCAAGTGGTAAAAAAATAGAGAGGAGAGAAAACGAAAATGGGTGACGGTTACGCTTTTCTCCTAAATGCCTTCGATTGGCGTGGCGACTAAGGCCCCTGTATAACCGGATAGAAGAAATCGAGAGAAAAATGAATGTGCAAGGTGGAAAAAACGATAGCATCATAATGAAGTTGGAACAGAATGGGAAAACAATTGATGTAATCGAAAAATCCCTTGACCATCTGTCGTCACAGTACGATGAACTCCTGAAAAAAACTGAAAATCAGAGCAGAACGATCGAAGAACTAAGCAAAAAAACAAATCGCCTGGAGGCTCTCGTAGTAGAAAGAGATGAAGAAATTCAAAGCCTTAAGTTGGCAGTGGATAACGCTGAACAATATTCTAGACGAAATAACATCGAGATTCATGGCGTAAAGCAGGTAGCAAATGAAAACTTGACACACATAATAGAAAGCATAGCTGTCAAACTTGACCTCCCACCCCCAAAGGATCAGAGCGTTGAGGCAGTACACAGACTGCACTCCAAAGAAGGAAAAACAGCTCCGATATTAGTAAGGTTCTCAGAAAGAAACACAAGGGACATGTGGATAAAAAAACGAGTGACGCTACGAAGCGAAGGCATTTACATAAATGAAAACTTGACCAAATTGCTGAAATCCTTGTTCTGGAGCACAAGAACCCGTGCTAAAGAAAAGCAGTACAAGTTCGTCTGGGTGCGAAATGGAAAAATTTTCGTAAGACAGAAAGAAGGAGCATCTGTGATAAGGGTCGAGAGCGAGAAGGATTTAAGCAAGATAAGCTAAATGAATAGTACTTTTGAAACCTTTCAAGAATGGGACGCGTGCACAACATCAGCCCTATCAGAGTCAAGCGGAAACGAAAAGTTACATTTGATGCACGTCAACATTCGAAGCTTGAGGAAGCATTGGGACGAACTTCAAATCTATCTGTATGATAGCTTATCAAAACTAGACTTGCTATTACTTACGGAAATAAACGTAGATGAAGATACATGCAATACATTCAATCTGGACGGCTTTCATTCTTATCATCTGTGTAGGAAAGGTAGAAAAGGGGGAGGAATTTTGGCGTTTGTTAATGACAGTTGCTTGTCTGAACGAATGGAAATAACATTTAATCAAGCCGAACTGATGGTTTTAGAAGTTAGTAAATTGGAAACATTTTTTAAAGTATGCGTAGTCTACCGCCCTCCGGACTTAAGCACTACCTTATTTTGTGATGAGTTTTCTAAGCTCTTAGACAAACTAAATGCGAGTAAAAACCTAGTGCTAGCCGGGGATTTTAATCTAGACGTTCTGAATACCTCGAAACAGGGTGTAAATGATTATCTGGATTTAATATCGGGGTTCGGCCTTGACAATGTAATTGTAGACGTCACGAGAGAAGAGTACTTAGGAAACAAAATTACTGTGTCTTGTATTGATCATATTTTGGTAAGAATGACCGATCTTACCATATTTGGGGGAGTAATTAGAAAGAAAATTGCTGATCACTATTTCACTGCCTGTGTTGCTTTCAAGGAAAATGAGGCTGCTGAAGAACAAAGTCAGAATAAGGAAAGTGTAATAATTGACTCAAAGAAAGTAGATAATCTGATTGCACAGTACGACTGGAACTCTCTGCTGTGCCTGGACCACTTAATACTGTATGACACCATGGTGGACGTATTCCGAAACATTTATGATGTCTCAAAAGTGACTATACAACTACAAAGAAGAAGACCTGGAAACGTGTGGATCAATAAAGAAATAATGGAATTATGCTACATAAAAGAAAAATTATGGATACGCTGTAAGCAAAACCCGAGAAATACTCTTCTTAAATCCGAATTTCGTTCAATGAGGAACAGAGTTAACGCGAAAATAAGGTTAGCAAAGCGAAATCATTATGTCACCCAATTAGGGAATAAGACGGGCAACCCAAAACAAACTTGGAATTTGGTAAACCAACTAATTGGTAAAACAAAGAAAATGAGCATTGACGAAACAATAAAAAAAAACTTAGGGGGATCTTTAGATACCGCCTCCTTGTGTGAGTCATTTAATAACAATTTTGTAAAAGCTGTGCACGATCTCAGAGATAAGATGACATTACAAAATCAAATGCAGCTAACATGCTCGATGGCGAACGGATGTTCAGCTTATCTTCCCGCTATGACGGAGCAAGATTTAAGTGAAATATTGAATTCAATGTCGGTAAAAAAACCGCCTGGTAATGATCAAATTCGTTTGAGAGACCTAACAGCGAACTTTGGACACATAAAGAATGTCTTACTTACCATTTTAAATGGAATATTTGAAACGGGAGAAATTCCGCCGCGACTCAAAAGTTCGATCGTACGACCACTGTTTAAAGGTGGTAATAAGAAAGACCTGAATAATTATAGGCCTATATCAATCTTGCCAGCAATTGCTCATATCATGGAAAAATTTATGGCAAAAATTATTACCTCATTCTGCGATAAATTTTCTTTATTATCTAAATCGCAATATGGATTTCAAAAAAACAAAAGTACTACCGAATTGCTCGAAGATTTCAATGACGTTGTTAGTAAAGCATTAGAGGATAATAAGATTGCTTTAGTCTTGTTTATGGATCTCACGAAGGCGTTTGATACTATTGATCATTCAAACATGCTTAAAAAAATAGAAACAATTGGATTTAGAGGACCCTTTTTAAGATATTTTAGTAACTATTTTTGTGATAGATCACAGGCAGTCAAGATAGGAAATGTGGTGAGTAACCCAATACAGACGAAGTATGGAATACCTCAAGGATCCTCGCTGGCCCCGCTACTATTCAACATATATATCAATGATTTGGGAAAACAAAAACTGAACTCTTTAATTTTTCAATATGCGGACGACACCGCGCTCGTACTTCCTCATGGGAACTATGAAGAAGCAGTGTCACTATTTCAGGACGATATAGATACAATAATAGATTGGTTTGAATGTAATAAAAATTTTTTGAACCCCCAAAAAACTAAACTAATGTGTCTGAGAAATCCACACAAACAAGTAACTCTGAACAAACCTACACTCTAAGAAAAAAGGGAGCGCGACTTAGTCCCTCGGGGGACCAAATGCGCTGACACTACCATTAGTCCCCTAGGGGAGCAACGGTGACGGGAGCAACTGTTGCGCCCCGTCCGTTAGTCCCTCGCACTAGCACCGTTGGGACTAACTGTTACACCGTTTCAATTGCACCTCGAGGACCAACTGTTAGGCCCTTGCACTTGGTCCCCTGGGACCAACTGTTACACCGTTTCAATTGAACCCCGAGGACGAACTGTTAGGCCCTTGCGCTTGGACCCCTGGGACTAACTGTTACACCGTTTCAAATGAACCCCGAGGACCAACTGTTAGGCCCTTGCACTTGGACCCCTGGGTCTAAACGTTGCGCCCTTGGATTTAGACTTCTGGGACTAAAGGTTTATCCTTTACATTTGGTCCCGAGCCACAAATCTCCGAAACGAAATGGTGCAGTTCAGGTTAAACGTAGCTTTATTGCCTCGTAGATACACATCACATTCAAGGATGACTGAAGTCGAAGTTCCTGGGCGGTAGAATCCACGATAAGGCCAAATTCCGAAGAGTGCACTTGCGTCGACGATGGCTTGGACACTGAGACGTCTGTCGAAACCGGTCGTGGTCCCAGCACCGTTTATTGGGGCACCGGCAGCTTCTTGCCTGTTTGCGAGGAATTTGAATTATTAGTAACAGGGCAGCGTGAAATACCCAATCGCTGGACAAAAAGTATGAGATATAACACACGCATAATAAAATAACAAATAGGCTGCATAAGTGCTACAATGGTTCACATCCAACATGCGATCTGTTGACAGCAGACCAGCGCAATATTCGATTTTTAGTAGACCGTTCGCTGCGAATTACCGACCCAGCGCGTGCGTGCTCAAACTATGCTTCAAAATGACGGCACGAGCTCCTGCCATCAACGCGAAAGTCTAGTGTACAATCGAATAAATGTCTCCATTAATGCCGGTTCTCACACGCAGCGAAGCGCTGATGTAGCGCTGCTCACGTGTCGTGAGCTACTTTTCGTCTGCCATGAGCAACAGTTTTGACGGTGCGATACAAAGCTGGTGACCGATCCCGTCAGCACGCGCTTAGCGCAAGGTCAGCGCTATGCTTGTAGCGCTCCGCGGCATGTGTGGACAGGCCTTTATGGTCAAGCAATCCTGCCAGGGCCTGCACAACACACACACACAAAAATAAGCCATCGGTAGAACTGTCGTTTCGCTCGATACGATTGAATATGAGGTCTCTGTGCTGCATAACAAAATCAGCAACCATGGTGCCAAAAAGAATAGAGCATGGCGCGCGCTTTGCAAGCTAGAGAACGCGCTCAAAATAAAACACTTTCTGAAGCCGCAGTTAATGAATGCACCATAAACAGAAGTACTTCGACATACCTTAAAGTTCACTTGACTGTGACTTCGAACAGATATGTGCTGAGCTACTGCCCGTCGTATCCAAACCGGATCCGCATTGAACGTGAGCGCACAATATCCGAAAATGACTATATCGTCAGCTTGCATTTCATGAGTCCAAAGTCGATGTACTTTACGCTAATGACGTCGGTCCACATCTATGCGAACGCTGCATTCAGATATCGTGCCACTGAGTGTCGCGATCGCGCTCGACAGTATATCGTCGTCAAATGTAGCAAAGGTACGTCGAGATTGACGTCGAAAGTGATGCGCTTCTCATGTCCTGAAGTTACACAGCGCATACGAAGCGGCTGCTTCTGTGCGAGCTCACGTTGGCGTCTGGCGTGTGATGTTCAATAGTCTTGTAGGTGCGTACAATAGTCGTGACCATCCTGTCAGACACGCTGCTAAACGATTCACGAAATCAGCAGTTACTCGCTTCCGACGTCTCCGTCGTGCATCGTGTGGACAGACGCTTTACTGGTCAAGCATATCGCTGCCAGAGGTCTCCTGCACAAGACATCACAAACATAAGCCATTCGCGTACGTCCAACATGTGCGTCTTCGCTCGATACGTTTGAATATGAGGTTCTGTGCAGCTATAACACATATTCAGCAGACCATGGTGTCAACAAAGAATGAGAGCATGGCGTGCGCTTTGCAAGCTAGATGAACGTGCTCAAAATAAAACACATATTATGAAGCCACAGTTAATTGAATGCACCATAAACATAAGTACGTTCGACATACCTTTAATCGAGTTCCACTTGACTTGTGACTTCAGAACAGATCAAGTGCAGAGCTGCGGCACCGCGAATCCAAACCGGATCCCGCAATGATCGGAGACGAAGACAGGAAGAAAAAGGACGACTAGCTTCCGACCAGGCTGTCTTTCAACTCGCAACTGACTAAAAACAGGTTCTTTTCAAACAAAGACCCCTTCCCATTTTCCCGACGGACCCTATCTCCCCATCTGCCCAACCCCCGCGTGAGCGAGGATTACCAGAAAGAATGCGGGGGTGGGGGGGTTGGTGGGAGGGGAAGGGAGCGCATGAAAATCTCTTTTCCCCTCCCACTACACACAGACACACGCACAGAGCACAGCTAAAATGAACTAAGCTCCAAGGACGGGAGAAGGTCGCCACTTTCAACACGCCGGTCGAGTAACGCACAAACAAACACGTTTTTTTTTTTTTCTCTCTCTCTCTCTCTTTTAAGTATTTTCAGCTTTCTCGGTGGCTTTTTTTTTTTTTTAGTTCGCATTTGTTTTGTATTAGCAGGGTGTTGCCATGGATGACATTGCGGGCGCGGTTCGTTCTTCGTTGTTCATCTGAAATGTTCTCTGAAACAGCGACGACGATGGCATGAAGGCGTCTGGATACTGCCCCTAAATGTGCTTTTTGAGTGGAACGTGCTGTGCATCAAGTGTGTCGTTGCGGATTTTGAGTTCGACATTGGACTACCCAGAAAGGTTGGTCACGGGGAGACGCAGAGACGAGGCTCAACGTGTTCTCAGTAATTCAGTTTTAGCGATTGAAGTGACCATTTATTCTGACTGCGAGACTCCGGTGTTGAAAGCGCGGCTTCTACAAACTGTTAAGTCTCATTTAAGAGAAGAAAAAAAGTGTTAGTATTTGGAAGTGTTGCGTTTAGATAAATGCTAGTTTTTTGCGCGAAGGCAAATTACGTGAATGGGGCTTGTGAAATGTCAACAGATCATTTTTGACGAGATAGTTGGGTGAAGTCGAGTCAACACATTCGTTAACTCGCATTCACACAACGCGTGAAGCTCTACCATGTAATGTCTTAACATTCGTGGCACATTAAACAAATTCGCCAGTTTCGTCCGAGTTTTGTCAACACTTTCAGCCGTGCTGGGCTGAGTCTCGCCGATCCCCAAGACAAGCGAAATAGCATCCGTCCTAATGGCGAACATTCCGTTTGCCTTCGGGGACTAAACGATGCAGATGCACCCGGTCTGAGGGGGACTAATGGATGCTTTTGCTCGCGCACGCTTATCGGTTAGTCCCAGTCGATCGCAGATAGTCCCCAGCTTTTGCGCACGGTACCTAGCTTGAACCAGATGGTCCTTTCGGGGAGCAACTGGGAGTTCAGAGGACCAAATGCTGCCGTTAGTCCCTTGAGGCCAACTTTTTTCTTAGAGTGTAACTTTCTAAGTAAAGACCGTGAGAAATACAATTCCATAACAATGGCTTACGAAACTAATGCTAAGTATTTAGGTTTATTATTTGATCAACACATGACCTGGGAACAACATATGAATAACGTTAAAAAAAGACTAAGGGTTATCTCAGCGTACACATATCGACTTCGGTATGGTGCAAACATAAAATTAAGGCAAAATGTCTACCGGGCGCTGGGAGAATCTATTCTACGCTACGGCCTTACGGTCTATGGTTCGTGTTCAGCCGGTAGAATAAAAGGTATTAACAAAGTAATTATCAGAATACTTAACAATATTGCTTACGGGTCTCAATATGATACATTAGAATCACAAAAAAAATTCGAAGCACTCGGGATTCTGCCGTTTGAAAAACTGTTTCAGTTTGTAACTATAACAAAACATTATTATGCCAATAATGATTTCAAGAAACTGTTAAATACAAAACCTCTAAGACACACAGAAAGATATGCACTGCCCAGAATACATACAAATTACGGGAAGAGAATGAGGAATTACTATATACCACATCACTTTAATCAGCTTCCGCAGGAACTAACTTGCCTTACATCGATAACCGAGGTTAAGCGAACTATTAAAAACTGGTGTTTTGAAAACGATAAACAATGAACGTCAGAAACCTTCTTGTTGCTTTGATTGTTGGTCTTGCATATATTTTTTTTATGCTTTGTATATGTTTAACCTTTTTTTTTGGTTGTGTGTTTTGTAATGGTACGAAGAATGTGCTACCTTGTTTACTTTGGTAGTCTGTTTTACATGTATGGAACACTCTTAAAATCAGTATATTATAGTCTGCAGTGTGCTTAGTCAATTTTCTTTTTCTTTCTTGTTGTTTCTTGTGTTATGTTTATACTGCATTGTGCAGTATTAGAGATTTAAAAGCATTGTAAAATAATTTTACAGTATGAAACCGACTGCCGGGCCCAGTCCCACAAGCCACATGGCTTTGACGGACCCGAAACATGTATCCCGTTGAAAACTAATAAAGCATATTATTATTATTATTATTATTATTACTGAAAGGTAGCGCAAACCATTGTCTGAAATGGGGAAGAGAAATTTCTCCTCGCCGATGCCCTTTCCCTCTCAAAAGTTCTCTTTCCCCTCGCTTCAATTGGATCTGGCGCGACACGTGACCGTTGTCTTCCCATGATCCCGCGCGATTCGGTCGTCTGCTCGAAACCAACGCCATTACTGGGCCAGGCGTAGCGGCGGCTCCGTTCGCGGCCCGGCCGTAGGTTTTTTTATATTTTACCACAACCTCGGCGGCAACGCGATGCCATCATGCTGCGCTGTAGTTTGCACAAACAGCATTGCGGAAGGGAAGAAGCATTTTTGCCGTCCCGACGGGAAAGGAAAATCTTCAACGGCGAAGACAATGGCTCCACCAGATCGGTCGGAAAAGTTTCGAGTGCCTCCGAGGGACACTTTGCGAGGTAAGTCATTGTCAAACTCTGAATCGTATTACCTGTCTCTTTCGGTCTCGCCGATGAAGATCGCCTATTACGATCATGAGACGAGACAAACACGGAAGTATATTACCGGCACGAAGGACTTCAACACGTCTTTTCGCGCGTATTGGATCTTAGAAACTGACTCGCTCACTCTTAGCTCGCTTGCATTGAGTCGGCCGAGTTGAGAACGATGCGTGAGAGACTAGGGTGCCACTAAAATAAAAAGGGTTGTAGTGTTACCCCGTGCATCTTGCGTCAGTGAAAGGAGAGTCACCAACAATCGAGCACCTCGCGATTTTGTTTGTGCAACATATTTCCGCGATCGGTACTTCACAAATGGCAACTAAAGATATGCGATGCTGCATTTATTTTTCAGGATCCCTTCACGAACGATCAGTTCGTGCCAGTGATCTTGGCAAAGACTGGCCTCAAAAACCTCAAGCCATATGCAGATCCTTCCATTTTTTTCAGACCGACCTCTTCCGAATGTGCAATATTTTGCCTTGTAGCAATAAATATTTTCATGTCTTCATCGTTGTATGTGATCTGTCTTCTGTGATTCATAAAACATCAATTATTGACAATAAAAAAATTGCTCTTGTATTCAAAAGACTTTGCTGAAGGATCCCTCTGTCTTCGTTTTGTAACTCACAAAGTTAGGTACGCCCGCGGGTGTGCGGCAAAGCTTATGCGCTTTGAGAGTGAACTCAAGGGTGTACCTTGCGCGTGAGAACGTCAAAACACTAATTATATGTGATAAATGAGAAACGTGCTGGCAAGGCAACCGAGCACACGCAATTTTTCATTTTAACGGAGGGGATACAAGTGAGTGTATTTGATTATTTGACGGGTAGTTTTATGCACGAGGCGCGTAAACAGCAGACGTCGCATATTCCTCCGAGCGCATGAGCACAGTTGAAGGTAGTATTCGACGCTTATAAAATGTGTATGAAAGGTGTATGAAGTAAACCAAGCTGCTGGATTGACAAAACGATCGCTGATGCTAAACATTACCGAAAAGTCCTGTTTTACACGATGCATAGTGGTGTCATTTATTTGCCTAACTCCAGCGATGCCGGTTCTTCAAATGCACTTGGTTCAGGATACTAAAACGTTTTAGTAGAGCGTACGCTAAGGATTGCGAGCCTTGCGGGCGTCTGCCCAATTCATGCTCAAAGCGACGGCACGAACTCCCGCTAGCAACGCAGTCCTTGCCCACGAAACTCTATTTAGACGCAGGGAGAGGTGCATTCTATCGTGTGCCTGCTCTCAGCTTTTGCTGCAATAAACGGGTAAACGAAATATATTTTCGCAGTGCATGCCAATGTTAAAAAAAACTGAACTGCTTTCTTTTATTATTATTAATCGTTTGCGTTTAGCGGAATTGGAGAAAGCTTGTCTTCACGCCCGAGCGATCCCAACTCTGCTCGTGCTATTATATTTGCCGATAGAGACGTCTTCCCGAACTTTTTAACTCCAATAAAGGCGCACAAAGGCTAGTTTCTTCATGTTAGAAAACAAACCTCTCTTTATATCAGAAAAAAAAAATCTAGTCCGCCGTATCCAATAACATGAACGGCCAGGCACCCGGTTGTGCCCGGCACACAGGCGCGCGCCGTCGCGCGCGTTGCGGGCCCAGCTCAGACATGGCGGCGGGGGGCGTGGCGCGGACATAGGGCGAGGAGGATTGCCGTCGATGGAAAGGAGGAAAACGAGGGGAGAGGAGGAATTGCGCTACCTTTCGTGGCGACGGCAAAACAATGTTTTCGCCCATACTGGAAGAGACTGACAATTCAAGATGGCGGCGCCCTTGCGAAAAAGTCTATAGCAAGACGCCTGTTGCTTATCGCTGGCATTGTCTCGCGTTTTGTGTTCATGCTGCCGCGGGGTTTCAGTTGTTCGCCCCTCCTTTTCCGTTTTAATGTAGGGTTTGATATCGCAAATATGCACTGGCCCTCCAAATTTTCGATTCTTTTTCATTCAGCATGTACACGAGCGGCGAAAGTACTTCTTGCGCTCGGTACGGCTCCGACCACCTTGGTGCCAGCTTTTGCTGGCGTCGCTCAGAACATGGTTTCGTCTGAGTTCGAGAGCGCCAACTTTGTAGCGGAGTTCTCGGCAAGAGCGGTCCTACTGAGCTTTTTGTTTAGCTCGTGCTACCCCGAGATTGCGACGGGCCTCCGCGAGAATGCTTTCGTCATCCAGATCTGTAGCGCGCGCGCACGTTCAGTCTGCGTCGACTGCGCATCGTTCACCCCGGCGCTTGCCCTGAGGACGCGGTCCATTGGATTCAGAAATTCTCTTCCGAATGTGAAAAGACGGAGCTTGGGGGGGGGGGGGGGGAGGTTTGCCGAACGATTGACAGTGAAACGAGAGCGATCCCAATCTCAGGGATGTATGCGTCCCAGTCACGGTGCTTTTCGGCAAATACAGCCAGCGTGAGTCTGATGTTTCTGTTGACATCGGTCCGTGATGTTCGCCTGTGAATAGTACCGTGGTAGGGTCTGTTTTCTTTTGTGCTTTATTCCCAGGGTTTTTCAAGCATCCACAAATATCTGCCCGACGAAGTGGCTCGTCCGATCTGTTAGAAGAGCTTCGGCAAACCCGAATCGAGTGAACACCTCATTGAGTTGTTCAGCGGTCGTTCGGGCCGTCGTCAGCTTTCGCCCTGGGAAAACTCCTCCCCATTTGTTGTAGTGGTTAGTCACTCAACCAAAAGATACTGGTGTCCTTTGAGGCTCCTCGGTACAGGGCCGACCACGTCGCAAGCCGCCAAAGACCATGGCTCTCGGCAGTGGATTGGCTGCACGAGGCCCGGAGGTTTGCCGCCTCTTGGCTTGAAGCAGACTTGTACCGTACGCAGTACAAGTAATCAAATTACTTGTAATCGATTACTTTTGGAGTAATTTTGTAATCAGTTGATTACTTTTATTGCCAGTAATCACAAGAGTAATCTGATTACTTTTTGGAAATAAAATTACTTGTAACCGTTACTTTCCACGGGACCCCCCCCCCCCCCCCCCCCGCACACGCCTGTTTTTTTTTCCTGAAATGACAAAAAAATCAAATTTGCATTTTTTTTTTTCGGATCAAGAAAAAAAGAAAAGATTTTAGCGGTCAATCCCTTTCTATGTACAGTTTCTGTGGAGATCCCACAATAGGCATTTTTTTTTTTCGAGCTGGGACTGGGAGTGCTGAAGCCACAGGCAAGCCACAGTGCGTGACAAAGGCCATTCAGGGCGAAGTTTGAGGAGCAAAATGTAGCTTTGTAGAGTCCTTCGTTCCCGACCAGGCTCCCTCACGTACACACACACAGAAATAAAAAACAATCCTGCTTAGGGTACCTACTCGCAGCCCGTAGGAGAACCCGAAACCGAAGAACTGCCTAAAACGGATTGCAAAATATAAACAAAGCCATTTGAAATATTTCCCCATTTCCCCTACGTGGTCTTTGCTGACAAGCAATGTTCTCGGGGTTAGGAGAAGCGGTCGGGCGACGTCTCTCCGCTAATGGATACTACCCATGCGATCCGTTTCAGATCCTGGAGCTGCTGCTCTTTTGCATAACATGCGAAGCCCATCCACATGTGAATAATAGAAGTGAGTGACGCAAACTTTGAACCCTTGCTCAAGCTTGACGAAGATCCGAAACCCCCCCCCCCCCCCCCCCCCCCACACACACACAGTGGCGAACGCCCAAATCATTAAACTTCTTCGAAGCAGAAGTCTATGCTTAGTGTCTATATTGTGAAGGTGCAACGAATTCACGAAGAGGGAGTCCGCTTTTCCTCTTCCAATGCTTCTGTGCAAATCTCGAAAAATAGGTTGGAAGCAGTTCATTGTTATGAGGCGCTAAAGATGTGTCTTCACAACAATAAAGTAATCGGAAAAGTAACGGTTACTTTTTTAAAGTAATGTCCAATTACTTTTTGCCGTCGAGTAATCAAGTAATCTAACTCGAATACTTTTTAGCCAAGAGTAATAGTAATTGTAATCGATTACTTTTTTTAGTAACGTGCACAAGACTGGCTTGAAGCTTTAGGGAGTTTTCGAAGATTGTTTTCGCCTCTCCGCAACTCGCCACGCCCCATTAAACGCTTAGTTTCTTTAGTTCTTCGCCACCTCATTATTTGTAACTCGTGACAATATCCTGCTCCTTATAGTTGGACTGCATAAAACAGCCCTACGATACTTCCCCCTCCCCCGTTTCGTGTTGTTGCGTGTTAATGGACCATCCGGGTAAACTAGGTGTGCGCAAACGTATAATTTTCGTTGTTTCTGACGTCGATCAAAAATTACGCAATGCGGAAGTATCTTCAAAAGTAATTATGAAACATTTCTAAGTATTTGTACTCTATCTCGAGATACTTTAAAGTGAAAGTAACTTGAGTAGTATTTGAAATACTTTATGGAGCAGGTATTGTAGTAATTTAACTTAAATACGTTTAATCGAAGTGTCTTGTCCAACACTGAGCTGCACCCAACAACCGGCTGGCGTGCGAACACGGTTGAAGATCACGCTGTTTCGGCAATATCAGACTCAAAAGTGCAGATGTAGATGTGCAGGTTATCGTAGATCGTTATAACCGATAAAAAGAAAAACCGGGTGCGAGCCTGTAATCACCTACCGTGCAATAATAATTTAAAAAAGGGAATGCAAGAACACTATAGACCATTTTATCTATGACACCAAGCATCAAGGCGAATGCAGGGATTGGCGTTCCACGCGCCGCACGTGCCGGCGTCGGCAGTAGCAGCTTTTCTGAAGCATGACACCTTCAAAACGAATGGCATCTCGCACAGCGTTCGTTCGTCAACGCTTTTATTTTAGTTATTTACTTCGAATCTTTTATACGGGGAAGGCGTTCGCGTGTGGCGCGTGGAACACCAATCCCTGCATCTCTCCTTGATGCTTGGGCTGTACGCCTGCAATCGGTCTATTCAGTAAACGGTTTTGTCGGTCTGTCGACTCCGGAAAAAGTGAATGCGGTTGCACTAGCTTTCTGCAAGCTAGAGTCCGCACTAATTAGGACTAACAACTCTCTGTAAAAAGTCCAAAAAATTGTACATGAAGTATGAAGAACTCACGCTGATGATGTTTTTTCAACGAATTCATTACCTGATAGTCTTGATTACGGTACAGGAGCTTATATTATCGTTGATGTTTCTAGTGGTCTATTTGTAGCCAAAACGTATTCTTGTTATGTTTATCCGTAGGTGGAACTTGAGACGCGACTAATGGTTGCGCACTCGACTTCAATGCACCGCCGAAAACCTAACGATGCGGTGGCGCATGCAACGTTGTTAGTGCCAAACTTTGTTTATCGCTTTTCATAAAAAACTAAAAACAAAGCAGCTAACTCTCGACGTGAGCGGTGCTTCCATGGCTAACCAAATTCTATCTCATTTGGCTGGGAACACGCAAGGAAAGCCGCTCTGGGTTTTAATGTATCTAATCCCGGATTAAGAAAACTTCTACGTTTCTATGGCGTTTCACAAAAAACACGCAACTTTTTTTAGATCTCAGTTTAGCACAATCGTGATTCAGTTTTCTGCTAACGCAGTTGACGCAGCGGTTGAGGGTAGTACTGCCGGTGGACGACAGCAGACAGTTTTAATGGACCGTACGCTAAGCCTTTGCGTATACGCAAAGAAATTGCGGGTTGGGAGTGCGCATGCGCAGAACGGAATAGAACTAGCGTATTTCGTACGCACGCAACGCTGGGGATTTTGCTCTCGGGCTCAGCAAGAGCGTCACTTTCAAGATGGCGGTTACCCTGACTGGCGCAGCAAGGGCGACGCGGTGTTCGCGAAGTTCATTGTTGCGGGAAATTACGCGGTGTTCAGCTCCGGCAAGTTCTTTCCGGGAACAACCGCGGTCGAGTCATATCGCCGGGCTGCTGAAGGAGGGCACAGTGAAAATGATCACCGCTCGCAATGTGCGTGAACGCTGCGTATGCTGTCTCAACGCTGTAGCCTCTTCGCGCAGTCCATCGCCGACGCAGAAACGCACTCTTGCACAAAAAGAAAACGAATTTGTTGCTGTGCACTAGACACCAGTAGGTGACGGTATTTCTCTTCGCTGTATCATTGATAAAAGATGCCGTTTTCGCAGGACGTCTGACGGAGGCTCCGTAATCGAGATTTTGCCGAACGGACTCGTGCCGTAGCCTTCATACCCGAAGAACAGCGCTTCACCAGGTAGCTAGGGCTTGGTTAACGTTAAATTTGAAATGATTGTAAACGTTTTCATTTTCAATATTTTTTTGAGGAGCATAGTGGCGCTATGACCATGCGGAATTCCTCGGCTCGGACGAATTTGACCATGCAGACGATCATATGGTGTTCACTGGAAACGTAACGCACACTAAATTCGGTCCGAGCAGGTTGTGTTTAGCGTACGTTTTACTATTGCGTATACACGTACGTAAGAGTCAGCAACGGTATACTAAAGGCTTGTTCACACGATGTATCTTTTCAACGCGCCACGGTTTAGCGAAACCGGCGGTTTCGCGAAATCGGCCCGTTCACACGTGGAGTTTGACGCGCGAAACCTGTGTCACGTATTGACTCACGAGAATTTCGCCAAACCTTGTCATCTGCACCGGGAACATCATGCGAATATGATAAAAAAAACAGTCGGCTTTATTAATACCACTCGCAAACTTCATCAGACTCGGCCCACCGGGCTTACCAGGCCTGCCAAACACAGGAAAGTCCGCGAGCAGGTGGATGATCTCGAACGATTTCGGACATTTTTGCACCACCAAAAGAAAGTATATCCGCAATCATCATGTTTATACGCAATGCTTGCCTCGACTGTTGATGAGTCTGCACCGCGCCACAACGCACTCACCCCTGTCCGTGCGCCTGCACTCACCGCCTCACCGCTTGTCGCTCGCAGTCGCAGCCATGTTTGCTTTTCTCTTTTCGGCTTTGGCTCGGATACGGAATCGCCGAAAATCAGACTCTTCCAAAGCTCGCTCCGCCTCTAAGGTTAGACGTCGTAGCGACGTCGAGCGGCCATTGGCAGCGTCCGTGTTTCTCCTTCAGGTGACTGGCCAGGCCTCAGTGAGGTTTCAGCGAACAGCTGCTCCAGTTGCTCAGGAGCCTCGCGCAACCTCTTTTTCGGAAGCGCGCTCTTTTTCGGTCCCGGTCACACGGTTAGTCTGTTTCCCGGAACCTAGTTCCGGGACACATGATTTGCGAACAAGATGCATCATGAGGATAGACCTCAAACCTGGTCCAATAGGGAGTTTTCGTAGACCGTTTTCGCAGCTCTGCTACGCTCTCCGGAGTCGAAGACACTACACTGCGCTATGCGTGGCGCTGGCGCTACCTGCAGAGTCCCGGATCTCAAAGCGGGTTATCAAGCTAGCCTGATAGTTTACTGAAATAAATAACCAGCACAGCAGACTGATCCTAGAATACTTGTAAATGTTATAGGAACGCGAACCACTTCATAGCGGCAACAGCAAGCGAGCTTGTTTGTTACGGCCAATGTGCAGCCCACGGGTACCGCCCAAACATGGAAACTCGCCGGTGTTGCCGCCTGCTATCGGGATCGGGCGCGTTCCTCTTCCTCTTTTAGCTCGGCAAACTCTTCGTAATGCCCGGATGTAACGAAATGACGCTGCCCTGAGATCACTGGTATTGACGCGCCCGTGGTAATCGGAAGTAGGTTCCCTCCCTGAAGGGACGCAGCGTCTAAGTATGAATAGTCCCGAAGGGTGCATCCGGGGCAGAACTGCACAGGAAGAGCGAGGCAGTGCCGTCCGCTAATGGACTGCTGCCTCGTCTCGCATCCGGGACGCGCACCGACGATGGCGACGCCGAACGGCCTGCCTGAGCATGCCTGGTCAACCACGCAGCACGCCAGCCTTTGGCGACGTCAGGGCTAGTTCCGAGACGCGCCGCCATCAACCCTGGATGGAGCAGAGCAGTTTATACACGAAATCATCTCTGTTTCGTCACGGCGCGGTGGTGGCGCGTCGGACGCACTTCCGGTCCGGGGCTGTGGGCGGAAAAGCCCATGTGAGACGTGTATTCCTGCGTTGTTTTGAAAGAAACCAGGCAAAAACCTGTCTTTCTCGTTCAAATGCCGCGACTGGGGCTGTACCAAAAGAGTCGAGAAAGGTTTGAAGATCAGTTTTCATGTGCTCGGTTCGTCCGAGAACGTGGATATGTGCCGTGAAAGAGAAAACGAGACGCCGTAGGACCACGATTGCTTGGGCGGGAAGCACTTTGGGTTGAATTCACGGATACTTGTGGTCATCAGATTTATTTGTTTTGTTCCAACATGAACGCCGGAGAACCGTCAAGTTGTACGGACCGCCTGCGGACTACGGTCAGGGCGTCTTCAAGTTACAAACGGCCGCCTGATCGTTCGAACTGTTGTCTGCTTTTTCAAACGTTTCTGCTTGTCGTCTGCTCTCTTAGAGGACACCAGCCCGTAGACCAAAAATGGGCCCGGTACTTGCGATAAGAAGTAAGTGCGGGCCTCAAAAACTTAAAGGGATACTACAACGAAATTTCGGCGCCCATTTTTCGGTCTATATGTGTTCAAAAGAGCAGTATCACATGGCACATACCAATATCTTGTTAACAAAGACACGAAAAGGAATTTTAAAACAAATTATACGATTAGCAAAGAGCACCTGGTGGATGTCGCTAACGCCTCGTTTGTAATGCTCGTCTAGGAACCTTGACAGCTAGTGACGGAGGTCGTCCCGCCTCCGGCCACGACGAGAGAAGGGGGAAGGAGGAACTCCCCTCTTCCCGAGAATCCCTTTTATGTGTCGCAGAAGTCGCTATTGTCCCCCTACAAGATTATAGAAGATTAACCCGTCACTCAAAATTCGTACAAAAGCAGCTGCTTCGGTGGCTGGAACGACTAGGCCATCCTTTCGACGTCAGCCTCGCCGTAGCTTTGCACGTCTTGAGACGACCTACGTCACGATTGCGTTGGATGTCACGTGCTCTAAGCTGGGCCTTCTCCGAGCGCTTGCCAGAGTGGGCCATTTATAACGAAAAATACAGCCACCAGGATCAAAATACAAACGTGCGATTGTCATTTACGGATATTGTGGATCATATTCAACCTATTTTTGAACACGACGGGAATATTTCAAATTTTGTTGAAGTATCCCTTTAAGGTTTAAGGTTGGTAAGCAGGCTCGACGTAAACAGTAGATACAAGGAGATGCTGATCATTGTTACCAGTGGCCTTCACCGACTTGTTATGCCTGATTCACTTGGTCCGATTCTGCTTGCGATTTTCAGTAACTACGTCGACCATCTCAGCTACGGTTCACGCTTTTGCAGCCCGAGCGACGTCGCTACTAAAAATTGCGAGCGAAATCTATTCATGCGAATCAGGCTTTAGCCTACATTCTGAGGCGTCCACGCGGGATGAATCGCCGCATGTCAGATTATTCACGCGAAGTTTTGCGGTGTAACGAACCTCGTTAATTTCGCTGACGCGCCGCTCCAGTAGTCAGTCATCGCCAAGAAGACGTAGAATGATCAATTCCAACGCGAAAAAAAGAAGAAAAAAGGAAAAAAAAGGGGGATCGGTGGCCGAGTGGGCTAAAGCGCACACCCAGCTCGACGCGCGTGGAGCGAAAGCTCGCCCTGCAGAACCCAGGCATCCTGGGTTCGAGCCCCACCCCTGCCCGTTTCGATCTGGATGAGCATCGTACCGGCGTGCGGTCGTGTATCAGCCACTGCGTGGTGCACGTTAAAGACCCCAGGCTAGCGGTTGTACCGCACTGGCTAAATTGCTCATCTACAGCGAGTGACTCGTCGCAACTTTAAATGGCTGACCAACTACACGCTGTATAAATATCCCCCCCCCCAAAAACGCGAAAAAGAGCGCGAGGACTCACACCGACACCGACAACATCGCATTTCAATGGTTTGTTTATGGGCGACGGCGAGCTTCTGCCCACACCCCCATCGCGCATGCGCGGCGCCGGTGGCGTCCGCTAAGGGCGATTTGGGCGCTCCGGTTTGTTTGTAAACAAGAGTTGGTGTATAGAGACAGTTTGGCGATTCATTGATAAGTATAGATTGTTTCATTAGGGTCATAGCAGAGAGGTTAATAGAGAGAAAAAAATGCCCTCCCCTCTCATCCGCCGTCGTCTGCTCACCGACTGGGCAGTACCTAGCATCCGGCTGGCGTACAAACTCTGTTTAAAATCGTGTCATTTTGGAAATTTTAAGCGCAGATGCGCAGATTTTGGTATGCCAGTTATCGTATAATACTATGCTAGATAAAAAAGACTAACAGGGTCCAATTGCGCTGTTACCTGCGTGCAAATAAAAAAAAGTAGGGAAAACTGTGTCAGATTGGCCGGTCTCTCCGGCAAAAAGTAAATCCGGTTGCTGTACCTTTTTACTATACAGAGTTCGTACTGGGGTAGGACTTTAGCGACCATGAGTGGAAGTCTGAAATAATAAATAAAAACGTGCTCTCCTGCCGCAATACACGCAGTAGTTGAGGGCAGTACTGCCGGCTGACTCTGCTGCTATTTAAGTAACGGAAAAAAGATATGCTAGTTGATCAGTTACCGAAATAGAACAACAGAGAGCTATAGGCTTATTTTGGAGTAGCCACAACTATTCTAAGAACGCGAACCACTTCACAACGGCAGCCACGAGCGAGAGCTCGATGTTCCGTACAGCCAGCCGCTACAGCCCAAAGATGGAGAATGGCAACCTCCCGGTTTGTCGTCTGCTAGCGGAGTCGGGCGCGTGCCCTCTCTCTCGTTTTACCCCGTCGAACCCGCTGAATTTCCCGGATGTATAGAGAGGGCGCTGCTGTCGAACAAAATGGTGCCGCCCAGAGAGCGCTAAATGGAAGCGACCGTGACGCCCCAAGCGGTTAACTTTAGAACTACACGGATGGGGACAACAAATACAATGACTCAGCGCTCGGCCGACATAACCGAACGCGGCGTCAGCGTTCGGCTGGAGTTCGTGTTCTCCGGTGAGGGGGAGGAGGGGCTCTTTTGTTTCCACGCCGGCCTGCATGAACAATGCAGCATGCACGGTCCCAGCTCAGCACAAAAGCCGAAGTGGGTCAAGCTCGCATTCTCTGAGGATAGATCCGGCTAAGACGTCGCTTCGTCGATTGTTAGTATTTTTTATATTAAACTGTGCCCCGCGCTCTATTGTAGAAGATGACATAGACATGCCCATAAGGCCTCTGGGTATGTGCACAGGCCTTGTGTTGAGTAAACACCGAGCATGGGGACAACAAACGGGTCAGAGTGCCCCTATACACCAACTCATGTTTACAAACAAACTGGAGCGCCCGGAGCGCCTAGCGGACGCCACCGGCGCCGCGCATGCGCGTGTGGGGTGTGGGCAACAAGCTCGCCGTCGCCCATAAACAAACCATTGAAATGCGATGTTGTCGGCGTCGGTGTGAGTCCCACTGCCCTTTATCCCTTTCGAATTGTTGATTCTACGTCTTCCTGGCAATGTCTGACTACATGAGCGGCGTCAGCGAAATTAACGAGGCTCGTTACACCGCAAAACTTCGCGTGAATAATCTGACATGCGGCGATTCATTCCGCGTGGACGCCGCAGAATGTACGCTAAAGCCTGACTCACATGATGAGATTTTGCTCGCAATTTTCAGTCGCGACGTCGCTCGGGCTGCAAAAGCGTGAACCGTAGCTGAGATGGTCGACGTCGATACTGAAAATCGCAAGCAGAATCGGACGAAGTGAATGAGGCATAACAAGTCGGTGATGGCCGCTGGTAACAATAATCAACATCTCCTTGTATCAACTGTTTACGTGGAGCCTGCTTACCAACCTTCAAACCTAAGTCTTTTGAGGCCTGCACTTACTTCTTATCGCAAGTACCGGGCCAACATTTCGTCTACGGGCCGGTGTCGTCTAAAAGAGCAGACGACAAGCAGAAGCGTTTGAAAGAGCAGACGACAGTTCGAACGATCAGACGGCCGTTCGAACTTCAAGACGCACTGAACGTAGTCCGCAGGTGGGCGGTACAACTTCACGGTTTTCCGGTGTTCATGTTGGAACAAAACAAATAAATCTGATGACCACAAGTATCCGTGAATTCAACCCAAAGTGCTTCCGCCCAAGCAATTGTGGTCCGGCGGCGTCTGGTTTACCATTTTTACAGCATATATCTACGGTCTCGGACGAACCGAGAACATGAAAACTGATCTTCAAACCTTTCTCGACTCTTTTAGTACAGCCCCAGTCGCGGCGGTTTGACGAAAAGGCATGTTTTCGTCAGGTTCCTTTCAAAACAACGCAGGAATACACGCCTCACATGGGGCCTTCCGCCCACAGCCCCAGACCGGAAGTGCGACCGACGCGCCACCACCGCGCCGTGACGTAACAGAGATGAGTTCGTGCATAGACCGTTTTATTGAAAGGCGAGAGAGAAAAGGGAAAGGGTTACCGGCGCTTTCCTCCTTTCTGGTTGTGTAGAAGGAGTGAAAGTCCCGGATGAGAGGCTTGGCCGGTGTTGGGCGTCTGCTGTGCCCGAACTTCGTTCGCGCTTTCTTTTCTGTCTTAAACTCGAAAACTTAATTAGAGCCACGGGCTTCGATGGCAACAGTTCCTCGGTCATCGGGACACCATTGCTCGGTCGTAGGGTGCACGAATAACGACAGAAAGCGTCGAATACTGTCCGAGGACTTATGTAACTTGCACGGAATCCGGCAAGGCGAGAGCGGCTGCAATGTCTTTAAGCTCCATCGCTTTCCACATGACCCCGGTCTCGGCGGCAGTAGATTGCGTCCATAAACCGAAAAGACGTTTCCTCAACGCCATCCTTTCGACTTTGGTTGGTAAAAACTTTATTGAATGCCTGCAGAGCTTTCGCTGACCGGGCCTAAGTCACCCGCTTGGGGGCGTTGCCGCTGGTCCTCTTTGCCCGACTAGGGGCGTGCTCGGAACATTTTGTGAATGGAGCGCGCACCGAACGCTCTACCGCCGATGAACATTGGGTACACTCGAAAGGTGCGTGCCAGTTTTCTCGCGATAATTGCTGTTTCAGCTCGTAAAATTTTGTAACTGAATTTATCTTAATATTGATAATTTGCAGTGGTGACTGACTCAATTTTATCATCTACAACACTTAGTTGCAGGCTCATTTCCGCCGCCGGGTGAGGCTATAAATTGTTGAAAAGGTAGTTCTATCGGTTTTCGTGAATCGCGATCGCCTGCGCGATACCAGAGAGTCGGCAAAAGCGCTCCTTGGAGTGCCGCTGGTGGGTTGTTTCCGTTGATTGGGCGCTTTGAAGCGCTGGATAGTCGCTAAAGGGTACGTTTCGTGTGTTACGATTTGCGTTTTCGAGCCCAGTGTGCAGTGGCGTAGCCAGGATTTTATTTCGGGAGGGGTTCAAAGACATCATCATCACCTCACCCCCCCCCCCCCCAATGACGAGGCAGGGTGAACTCGGCGCTACGGACGCTCACGCAAAGATTAGGGAGGTGCTGTTAATATAAAACGGGTGAAGCTACATTGTTTTTGTTTTTTTTAACGGAGCAGGCTTTATTTGGGTTCCATGTTCTACTGTCGTCGTAGTTGCGGCCCACTAACTTTAAAAGCTTCCTCACTGCATACAACTCCCTTTGCTTTTTCAGGTAGCATTACCAACCCGTGCCGGCCAGACAAAACAAAAGGATAGCTATACTAGCTGTCACAAAACATTAAACAGCAATACACAACAAATCTCGACGCTGAAAAATCAGAGCAAACGTCCACCCACAAACACTAGGCCATATTCCAAGCCGCCATTAAAATGGCCGAGACAGCGGAAGTTGAAAGTCAGATGCCGCGAGTAACAAGTCAGCAACGTCACCACTCTAACATTCCCACTAGAAGCAAGGAAGACCATTTTAAAGGGATACTTCAACGAATTTTGAAATATTCCCGTCGTGTTCAAAAATAGGCTGAATATGATCCACAATATCCGTAAATGACAATCGCACGTTTGTATTTTGATCCTGGTGGCTGTATTTTTCGTTATAAACGGTCCACTCTGGCAAGCGCTCGGAGAAGGCCCAGCTTAGAGCACGTGACATCCAACGCAATCGTGACGTAGGTCGTCTCAAGACGAGCAAAGCTAAGGCGAGGCTGACGTCGAGAAAATGGCCTAGTCGTTCCAGCCACCGAAGCGGGTGCTTTTGTGCGAATTTTGAGTGACGGGTTAATCTTCTATAATCTTGTAGGGGGACAATAGCGACTTCTGCGACACACAAAAGGAATTCTCGGAAAGAGGGGAGTTCCTCCTTCCCCCTTCTCTCGTCGTGGCCGGAGGCGAGACGACCTCCGTCACTAGCTGTCAAGGTTCCTAGACGAGCATTACAAACGAGGCGTTAGCGACATCCACCAGGTGCTCTTTGCTAATCGTTCAATTCGTTTTAAAATTCCTTTTCGAGACTTTTTTAACAAGATATTGGCATGTTCCATCTGATGCTGCTCTTTTGAACACATATAGACCAAAAAATGAGCGCCGAAATTTCGTTGTAGTATCCCTTTAAGCGCTCCGTGTTCCTTCCTTTCATGGCTTACCTGATCACACAGTTAGATGGTAGATCTAAACATCACCGGCGTACGTTGCAATTACTTTCGTCGCTTCTGCCTGCAAAGATCTCGGACAGCGGGACAGCTCCCGGCGCTGAAGAGTTTTTGGCGCTCTATTCAGGCCTGGGGCCCTAAACTTGTCAAACACAAAGTTGGAGCCGAAAGTTCGTGGAGCGCGCCGATTGGACGTCGGCGAAAAAAGCGCGAACTCATCGTCGTGATTGTCCAATCGCGATACGCTCCGTGAACTTCGGCCCCAACTTTGTGTCTGACGAGTTTAGGGCCCCTGGTTACAGTTCCTGAACTACAATGCGAGCTGCTAGATGGGCTTCCAAATGCAAGAGGGAGAAACGTGAAACGCCCGTCACGTCCGCGCTACAGGTGGTCGCCCTCTGTCCGGAGGCCCTATTGGCGACGAGATGTATTTGGTTGCGCCACCTCGCGGGCGCCCTCCTGTGACGCAGCTGGTAGGATCCGAGCAGACGACTCGCTATGTCAAAGCACGGAGTGGCTATGTTAGTTCGCAACTATGCAGATTAAAACGGTTTATTTAATAAAGAAACGCATATAAAGTTTTTGTGAGTGATCTTTCTAATAAATAACAGCGCCTCGAAGTTGCTTTTGTATTAGAAAAAACTTTAAAATGTTCAAAAACAAGCCTGGAACATTACATTACAGCTTGCGCGGCGTGCGTCAGGGCTATTCAGAGCCTCTCTGACTCCTTTTTTTTTTTTCGGGTCTGTAAAGGTTGTTTTAGAAGAGAAAAAAGGTTTTGCATTCACCAGAGTAATTGACGTAGTGTCTTCTTGGCTGTGCACGTGCGCACAGTTGCGTTGGAAAGCGCCGCACACTTGTTTTAGCTGCATTGAGCTTGCCGATACCGACGTTTCTATCCAGGTGTGGCTCGACAGTTGCTGCTGAGCAAATGCTCGTTAGCAACTGACGCTTAGCTCCTCCCGCATCGAAAACGCGGCAACGAAGTTTGTCACATCGCAACTTCTGCTCGAAAGAAAAAAATTGTTTTCATAAATTCTTAAATTGTCGGCCATGGCCCGGCAAATTCGGGCGATTGATTAATTTGTTCTATCCTAGTTTTACCAAGAATTTTTTACAAATTTAAAATAGCTCGCTGAGGAGCGCATCACCCATTAGGCGTGTTTGGGTTCGCAAAAACGAAACATACAAACGCTAGTAATTTATAGCAGGTATATTCCTGATCTTCTAGGACGCTGAAGTGTCACCGACTAACTAAATTACTTCGATCGCGAGGAAGTCTCGCACGTTTCGGGTCGGCCGGGTGAATAAGCAGGAATCAGACTTGTGCCCGTTACTAAAAAAAAGTAATTAATTACAATTACAATTACTTGGTCTAAAAAGTAAAGATTACCGTTACGAATTACTGTCGTGAAAAGTAACTGATTAATTACTTCGTTACTTTACTCGATTACTTTTGCGTTACTCCAAAAAAACACGCAAAAGACATGCAATATCTACTGCCTTGTTGAGGGGGAAATTTTGAGCCCCATCAAAAATAAAGCACATTTTATATCTACCCATTATTTTAGGTTAATAATTTTAGGAGGACGAATCTATAATTTTTTAAAGAACTTAAACAAGTGTTCGAGATAAACGAGTCTTGCGCTGTCCAACCGGGACAGAACTAAATCCCATGAATATGCGACGAATGCACTTGGGCGGTGGAGGCACGCACAACATTCAAAAAATGACATTGGCAAACTTCAAAATTCGATTCCCCCGAAGATGTGATTTTTCTATGGTTGCGACATGTTACCTAAATGGAGGATGGTTTACCCACTAAAACCAACTGGCTGTGAGACCTAGATGCGGTACTTGCCTTGGATACATTTCAAAGACTCCTGCTTGATGAAGGTAGTTATCCGACCGTGACCCACTTGATCTTCTTTCTTGATCACCAAACTTATCAAAACCAAAGCTCCACACGAAATATTAATGCACAAGATTTCAGCTGAACTGATTTTGCCGTTTAGAAATAATTAACAAAAGCACAATTGTCAGTGAACAGTAGGCTTTCATGTCTCTCACGCGTTTAGAGCCGCCTTACGCTGTTTCAACTCCAGTGTCCACGCCAGCCACTGTTTATTCTCAGAAAACTCGGGCTGTGTTCCCTTTCCCTAAACTTTCGGTCTAAGTTCCCGCAGGCGCAATACGCTGACGAGAACACCAGCATTCTCGTTTCTAAGAATATGGGTTCAGCTTTGAAGTCCCAAACCGTTTTGGCTGTGCCCCCCCCCCCTCCCCGCTCAGCTTATTGCCTGCTGTCGAAAGTTACTGTTTAAACTGACAGCAGGGTTGATGCTACATTTGTTTTTGTTCCAATGAGCTGCTCCCATCGCACCCCTCATGTTTCTGCTTTACGCATCCGCTTGTGCGAAATCAAGTGACAGTAGCTACATAGCTGCATGGTTGGTCTAGGCAGTATTTAGCTTTCACAGCGCTGTCAAGGATGAGTAGGGACGTGATCTCATTAGAGCTTTCTTCTGCGTTTGCGGGGTGGGCGTGTGTCGGCAAAAACACCGACAAGCAAAGGACACTTTCGCGTGACAACGACAAAAGAACCCCAAAAAAAACCCTGATTGGTTTTTGGGGGACAAGGCGCAGAGGGGTGCGGAAGAAAGGAGGAGGGGAGAGGCTATGGGGCGGGGGGGGGGGGGGGGGGAGCAGACGTATGCACCACGGTCTCAGTGTCCACGGTCCTAGTCCTCACAACCCTCACGCGACGGTTTTATGGGCCATTAGTTTTCTGCTCTTTTGTGCGGCTCGAAGCAGTCCGTTCGTTTTTCAAGAAGTCGAAGCCTGTTGCCTTTCTGTAGACAGTCGCATCCTCCAAGCCTGGCTGACCGTACGAACGAGTCCAGAAACGGACTCTGGCTGGGCTGTCGTGCTTTCCGTGAATTCCTTTCCCTCGCCATCACTCTCTTCGTGAGCGAACCCCCGTCTTGTGTTACCATGATAAAAGCGCAAAGGCAGTTTCATCGCCCTTCTTCCACTCTATTTCTCCCTTTGATGGGACGGAAGAATTGTAACGAGTAATTTCAGTAATTCGTTACTAAAAAGTAATGAGATTACATTACAAATTACATTTTCAAAAAAGTAACGGAATAATTACAAAATTACAAGGAAAGTAATTAATTGCAAGTAATCCCGTTACTTGTAACGGATTACTTCCAAGTCTGGCAGGGATTTAGTCGAAACGACTCCGGAAGCCAGCCTCCACTTCTTCCTGCCAGTTATTTTGAGGAAATGTTTGTTTACTGGTTTAAAAAATTAAAAGAAAAGGAATCAACTCCGAACTAATAAGAGACCAACACTCACAGAGCACATTGGAGCCAACAGATGTATACACAGAGTTGCTTTCACTGAAGTGTTCACCACGCACACGAGAGGTTCTCGCATTTCGCTTTCCATTCTGGAGTTTGATGAGATTTTCCTTTCTTAGATTTATTTTGTCCGAATCATAATAAAAAAAGACACCATATTCGCCGTGGTAGACGCTGTAGCGCGATAAAGCGCTGGATATTCTATTTTCCTCGTTCAGCTTTTTGTACGCGATAGAGAACAGCATACCACCATCCGACCACTTCGACACCTCAGCTCCAAAAGTGTTTGCTGGCACGACTACGCGTGCCACATGCGGTTTAAAGCTTTGGTAAAATGTCCTACTACAAATATCACTTCACCAAATAAACGCAACGCGTGAAACAGGCTTTGCCGCGCGTTACCCCAACAGCGCATGAAGCGAGCTGACGAGCCGAGGGATCCTAAATCTTAGCGGCCCAGTCTCTCTTACCCATGACGTCACAAACGATGATTATGATAGCTAGAGAAGCGCCCCCTGGTGGTTCGCACACGCTGCCGATTCCCAAACGTACATCGTCTCTTCGAGATCCTAGTGACTCTGCGCGTAACAACGGCGGGAGCTGAGCGCTTGTTCTCTTTACTACAACGGTTGAAAACATATCTGAGAGCGTCCACTTCGAATGAGCGACTGCTCGGTCTAGCGCTTTTGAATGTTCACCGCGACATTGAAGTTCTAGAGGAGGACGTCCTGGATATTCTTTATCGTGAACGCAGGCGGCTGCATTTTAATGTGTAGGCGCTTGGCATATATGAGATGATCAAGAGAGCCTGTAAATTGCTTTCTGAAATAAGTAGTCACACTTATTTTTTATTCGTGGTGATTTCTAGTCGAAAGCACGTAATTATGATCAGTACGCAAGGTGTGCGTGAGCGCAGCGCCACCCGTTGCTTACAGTGTAGTTGTTTTTACAAATCATTTCACATCACTGACATTGTTTTATATTATAAACCATGTGTTCGTTTTATTATGTTCGCTTTGGTTTGATTGAACTGTGTATTTTAGTGGATAGTTTGTCATACATGGCCTTGAAATTGCCATCCTTCACCCCACAAATATTTCGAAATATCCGTTTTCTCTATATATCTGAGATCAAGTTCCGCATCCCATAACATAAACCGGAATAAAGAAATATTGCCTATTTTATTTATTTCAGCATTTTCTACCTCACACACACTTTACCCGAAAGTATATAAGTTGGACATAGTCCGCACTCCCCCTTGCTCCATGCCCCGTGCCGTGCAAAACCGACTGCGTGAGCAGGTGAGCAAGCGGGCCCGCGGGGGGGGGGGGGGGGGTAGGTTTGGCATTTCGGGGGGGGGGGGGGTTTCGACCCCCCAAACCCCCCTCTGCCTACGCCACTGCCAGTGTGCACGTTTGTTTGTTCGAGTCATGGCATCCGCCACTGCGGCGACGGGGGGAACAGCGGCAGCGATAGAAATTGGAGGTTAGTACTCAAAATATTGCATCAAATAGTAAAATAATTCGTGGCTGCTTTGAGGCTTTCTGCGGTTCGATATAAGTACATCTAGAACGTCTTCGTCGTTTATCCACAAGGAAATATAAGAACACGGACACGCAAGATAAAAGCAGCGCAGCTAAACGATCTGTAGCAGCTCCAGGTGTTTACAAAAGTTAATTGAGGTTCCCGTTTAGTGTATCGCTTTTGATTACTTAAAATAGCTGCGTTGATATAGGCCCGTTGCAAGCAAAAATTGATGAATGGTTCATCATTTCCAGTCATGCGGAAAGCGATGGAGCTTAAAAACATTGCAACCGCACTCGCCTTGCCGGATTCCATGCAAGCTACATAGGTCCTCGGGCAGTATTCGACGCTTTCTGTCGTTATTCGTGCACCCTATCACCCAGCAATGGTGTCCCGATGACCGGGAAACTCTCGCCATCGAAGACCACGGCTCTAATTAAGTTTCCGAGTTTAAAACAGAAAAGAAAGCGCGACCGAAGTTGGGGCGCGGCAGACACCCAACACCGGCCAAGCCTCTCATCCGGGACTTTCACTCTTTCTACACAACCAGAAAGGGGGAAAGCGCCGGTAGCCCTTTCCCTTTTCTCTCTCGCTCTCAAAATGGCGCTACCCACGATAAAACGGTCTATACACCAACTCATGTTTACAAACAAACCGGAGCGCCCCTAGCGGACGCCACCGGCGCCGCGCATGCGCGGTGGACGGTGGGCAAGAAGCCCGCCGTCGCCCATAAACAAACCATTGAATTGCGTTGTTGTCGGCGTCGGTGGCAGTCCCCTTGCTCTTTTTCGCGTTGAAATTGTTGATTCTACGTCCTCCTAACAATGTCTGACTGCTTGAGCGGCTTCAGCAAAATTAACGAGGCAAAACTTTGCGTGAATAATGTGACGTGCGGCGATTCATTTCACGTGGACGCCGCTGAACGGGCGCTAAAGCCTGACTCCCACGATGAGATTCTGCTCGCTATTTTCAGTCCCGACGTCGCTCGGGCTGCAAAAGCGTGGACCGTAGCTGAGATGGTGGACGTCGATACTGAAAACCGCAAGTAGAATCGGGCATTACAAGTCGGTGATGGCCACTGGTAACAATGATCAACATCTTCTTGTATCTACTGTTTACACCTACTTACCCCAACCAACCTTCAAAAGTGTTTTGAGGCCTGCACTTAGTTCTTATTGCAATTACCAGGTCAACGTTTGGTTTACGGGGCGCTCTCGTTTGAACGAGCTGACGTTAAAAAGCAGACAAGTTTGAAAGAGCAGACGACAGTTCGAACGCATGCGCAATGGAGTGCGGGCAAGAAGCACCGCGTCTCGCGTCAACAAACCATTGGAATGTCACGTTGTCGGCGTCTGTGTGAGTCTGCATACTCTTTTTAGCGTTGGAATTGTCGATTCGACGTCCTCATAGCAATGTCTTACCCCTTTAATCGCCTGAACTAAATTATGAAGGCTCGTTACGCCGCTAAATTGTGCATAAATAATTTGACGTGCGGCGATTCATTCGCATGAACGCCGCAGAATCGACGCCAAAACCATGATGAGATCCTTCTAGCTATTTACGGTCGCGACGTCGCTCGTGCTGCAAAAGTGTAGAAGGTAGCGGCGATGATCGACGTCGATACTGAAAATCGGAAGCAGGAACAGACCAAGCGTAACAAGTCAGTGATTGCCACTGGTAGGTGGTGGTGGTGGTGGTGGTGGTGGTGTTTGCCTGACGTGAGGTTTTTCTCACTGGCTGTGGAAAAGTTTCACGGGCTTGGGTTATTGCAGTTTTGATGAGAATGAATGCAGGGAAAAGGAGGGGGAACAGATGACGATGAGAAATATAGGATACCAATGATCAACATCTTGTATCTACTGTTTACACCGAGCCTACTTAAGACTTTTGAGGCCTGCAATTACTTCTTATTGCAATCACCGGGTCAAAGTTTGGTCTACGGGCCGCTTTTGTTTGAACAAGCAGACGACAAAAAGCAGACAAGTTTGAAAGAGCAGACGAAAGTTCGAACGATCGGGCGACCGTGTGAATTCGAAGACGCAGTGAACCCGTGGGTGGTCCGGACAACTTGGCGGTTTTCTCTCGTTCATGTTGGAACAAAACAAATACATCTGGCGACCACAAAATGCTGCCCGCACAAGCTATCGTAGTTCGACAGCGTCTGGTTTGCCCTTTTCACGGCTACTATCCACGTTTTCGGACGAACGGAGGGGGCAGAAACAGATGAAAACTGATCTTCGAACCTTTCCAGACTATCTTGGTACAGCCCCCATCGCAGCATTTTGACGAGAAGGCAGGTTTTTTGTCTGGTTTCTTCCAAAAGAACAGATGAACGCATGTCTCGCACGGCGACTTCTGCCCACCGCCCCAGACCGGAAGTGCGCTCGACGCGCCACCACCTCGGCGTGACGTAGGAGAGTTGAGTTCGTGTATAGTTCGATCTCCTGCCCAATAAGAGGAGGAGGCGCCATTGACCGAAAGCGGCTGGGCGTGTTCCAGGGCGACTTTACAAATTCGAATGTGGCCAGCCAGAAGCTGGAAATAATACCCTGGCGGTGGTCGCATGAAACGAAATTAATAATTGCGCCGGAGTAACTCTCGGTGACTGAAAATATGTCGTACGTGATTTTTCGATCACGGTCATGCAAAATAAAAATCTAGCAGAGCGATCGGCGTAATCTGCACGCCAGGCGCCAAGGGCGAGGAATCTGCAGTCCAAGCGGTCAGACTAAGTCTGACCGCTTAGACTGCATCACGTGCATAATATTTTCAACCTTGTAGAGTTACTACATTTAACTCTTACGCGCTTATTAAAACTGTTTTTCGCTACCACTTGCAGAGAATTATTTTGGCTCCTTGTTGGCCAAGAGAGCACGTGAAGCCCTCTTTCTCCGTCTGGTGCTCGCCCTGGCTCTTCACGCTCCTTTCAATGACCAAACTCTTCCCATATACGTAGGGTTGTTCGTTTTCGGGTTTTATATTTTTTCTTTAAATTCGGGGGTAAAAATGGGGTGCTATTTTTCAGCTCCATAATCGGGAAGAAATCAGTTTTTTTGTGAAAGTATTCCAAAATTCGGGTTTTTCTGGTTAAATGTACAAATCTACGCAATAATACATTCATTTTTGATATAGAAGCGTATTACGAGCTCTTTAACGCTTATGCGTTAAAATTAGGGGTCTGTTTCAAGCTGGTAATCCGGGAGGCATCAAGGTTTTCCAGCTCCGATTGCCGTCCGTCGCTTCAAGGGAAGCACAGCCCACGGAGTCCTCCTTTCGCTCAGGTGTCAGCAAAAACCCTAACCATTCGAGGGACGGTCGTCTTCAATCGGATATTTTGCTATAGAATAAAGCTGTCAAGTTTTCCCGATCTGTTTACGGGAGTAACTGGCTCTGACGTTGTTCGTGAGAAAGGTTGGACACCAGCGAGATGGCCATGCTACCCGAGAGATCCTGCTATGCGTCGACACCTCAGCGGTCGAACGGGGATTGGTAGTGCATTTCACAAGCTGCGTGCAGCAGGGCCGAAGCTACGTGGCGTGCCGAGGCGGCTCCACCTGCTCAGCGGGTGGACGGAAATGTCCTTCCGATGCCCCAACGCCTATTGTCACTTTTCCTCAGCCGGCCACCGTAGAATGTCACGGTGAGTCAGGCGCACTCGTTTGGCGGTTGGTTGAGAGTCGTGTAGCGTCCAAAGTGCTGCACGCAGCTTGCGAAACGAACCAGACACTGTTGTCCCGAGGTAGGGCCGCTAGCGCATGGGCACCGCAAACTCCGTGTGGCATAAAAATAAATAGGTTGGTTATGTGGTTCTGGAATTCGGGGAGAAATCAGGTTTAACCCGACTATCCTGAAACATGTTCGGGTGTATAAGTCAGGTAAAATCGGGTTTTACCTGAAAACGAACAACCCTACATATACGGCTCTGGATGGAGTAGACGACGCCACGGCCATAGCGCTTAGCGCCGCACACTGCGAGGTTCGAAAAATGTGATTCACGATGCATTTAAAATCTGCCACATTCATGAAAAAGTGAAATAACAGTATGAAATGCTCAGTTAGCCTGGTGATGTGACTATACCAGACACAATCTTAAGAGCTCATGTTATCTCGTGTCAGCCCTTCCGTCCTGGAGCAGAAACATGTCCCGGTAGAGATCACTCACGTGCTCGCTTTATCGACCTAAGAGTAAAATACAAAATAAACCTTAAAACTGCAGCTGACCTAAGCCTCTTGGCGAAATGTCAGCTGCCGGTCCGAGGTTTACATAAAGCACGCACCCTTCTCAAATACTTGCTTCCTACCTCGCTGTAGAATAATGAAAACAAAACAAAAAAAAGTTCATAGCACAAGAAGAAGAAAACAAGAAAAGTGCTTGTCCTATGTTCCTCTTGTCCTCGTCTTTCAGAAATATTTTTATTTCGTAGCGTTCAACAACCAGACAATCAGATGATATTCATCCATTTCATCCAGTTTGAAACACTCTGGAATCAACGGGAACTCAGAAGAACTGTTTGTTCATGCCATAACTTTACTTTCAGAAAAATTCCAATGCAGGTTTCCACGTCTCGGATCCTTCCTTACAGTCCGTCTTGGAAGTGTCGCCTGCGGGGTGCCAATACCGCACTTGCGGTCCTAAGCGGCACGCATCCGAGTGTTGTTTTGTTTGTTGTTATTGTGTTTTTTTTTCTAGTAAATTTCCTTGTCGCTCATGTAATTGCATCACCACAGACCCCCTGGTATGGGCTCCTCGCCTTGTGTGGTGTCGCCACTCTTTCCGAGTTAAATAAATATTATTATTGTTATTATTATTATTACAAAGTACCGCGACATCGTGTTTGGCACCCAGTCCTTCCTGGCGATCGCTTTCTCCACGTCTCCTTTAGCTCGTTGTCAGACGGAATCTCATGAAACGAAACGCCTGAACTTTCCGTCGGGCATCGGACTTACATTTAGGCTCACAACAGTATGCTACGGAACCGTGTCAAACCGTGTAAAAAATTTCGATGCTTTATCGAGAAGACAGCATCACGCAGGCCTTGCTGTTCCTTGGCCCGTTATGACGCTCTACTCCTTTTCACCTATAGACCTTTGCAGAAATCGCCTCCTGCGCGCTGCCATTTTTGTCTACTGGGCTGTGAAACGCCTTCCAAGCATGCGCTGTTGATCTGCTGTGCGGTATATCGGACGCTGCGCATGCGTCCACAGCTCAGTGACTCAGCATTTTTTGCCCGGTCGCTTCGTTCGAGACTGCCGCTGGAAAGGTCTATACGACCGAGCCCAGCTGATGCTACGAGCCATCGGAGGCAATCCAAGGCCGTGCGAGTATCACGTGACCTTGGAGAGGGGGTACAGCGACGCGCGGAAAGCGTATCAGGGGCTGCGTCCACAGAGCGGGATTGGCTAGGATAGCTCCTAGCGCCCGCTGCCACCGCGTTTGGACAGCTCATCAACTACGTCACTGACACGCCACGCGCACCTCATGGCCACGCCCACTTCGCCATCTTTCGACCCAACCGACACCGGGGACCTATGCCCGTATGCTTGGCTCTCTATCTTCTCCAACGTATGACTGTTTTATTGCTTTTCTTTTGTCATCCGCTAACAGTATTTGGGCTGTGTCATGCTTATTCAGGAGCCATATTAAGTTAGTTCTGGGTTACTTTGCCTGTTCTCCTTCCATACGCGCCGCGTCACCAGCCGTTCATACGCTTTGCGGACGTTTTGTGCGTCGCGCAAATTATACGCTCGCGTAAATTCTGCAATTTTCAGTTCCGACATCTCTTGGTATTTTAGCAGTGCGCAACGATAACAACTTGTAATTTTAGCTGAGAGGCTTCCCGTAGAGTGCTCTGATAAGCGAGTGTATGCAAGAATGCCATCGTCGCCCGTGTTTTCGAAGAAAATGATTTGTCAGTCGCTCGCTCACCATGGCGCAGGGCTCTTGGTTAGTGTGGCTCACGGGGCCCTCGGAACTTGTCTCGAGGAGAATGGGGACAGCCGGTCCCTGGTCGGTGAGCTGTCCATGGACGAAGAGCAGGCAGTCCCCTGACCGGTTGTCGGTCTCGACGGCGCTCGAAGCTGGTGGTTCGCTGGATCGGCCTGAGTCCGGCCGGGTTCTCTGTTCTGCTTGAAAGGTCGCGAGTTGCCGTGGTCCATGAACGCCGCTGAACAGCCGGGGTATAACAATGCCCATAACTGCCGGAGTCAGGAAACAGCAGCTCCCAAACGACGCGGAGCACGTTCCTGGCTGGGGATCCTCTTCGTCGGACGGTACTGTGGGGCCGTACTGCGGTACAATGACCGATCACCTCGTCTTGATTTCTGACCGCTTGCAACGACGGCTCTCACCGCGCCCCTGTGGTGATGTCTTAAGCGCGATCCAAACCAACGCGTTTTTGTGCGCGCGAAAGTCGTGCGCTTCCCGGAATTTGCATATTTCGTGACGTCGCGCTGATTCCTTGCGCCTTCCGGGCGCGCATAACAAAGTTGGATGATTTCAAATGCCCTGTGACGTAGCAGGGCGCTCCTCTCCCGGCCAATCGGCGAAGGGCACCAGTTATGGCTCCGCGTTTCTTCGCCATCGGGCGCAGATGCTCTCCACTCACCCGAAAGCGCACTGCTCCTAACCAACGCGCACTCTTGTGACTCAGAAGGCGCACCGGAAACAGCAAAAACGTCACGAAATACACAATTTCCGGGAAGCGCGCGACTATCGCGCGCACAAAAACGCGTTGGTTTGGATCACGCTATATGGGGAAGGGTCGCGACTAGAAAGCAGGGCTCCGTCGAGCAAACACTCCCCAGGGATAGTCACCCCGGATGGAATACGGTCCATTCGTCACATGCGCACTTGTCACAGGACGACTGGTCACAGGAGGATTCGTCACACAGGAACATTCGTCATAGGATGACTCGTCACGCGGGTAACCGGTCTCACAATAGTTCATCCCAGGGAGCCTTCATGTGCGCTTTGCTAGGGTGATGCCACCCCTTGTAGTACCACTCGCCAACAAACCAGCAGCCATTTTGGTTCTCGGCGATAATCCGTGGGGCTTATAACCCTCCCGGAAACAAGCACCTTATCTCACAAGTTCCGAGCAGCGTTGTGGAACCCAAGGAGGGACGATTAGCATTTTCCCCTTCGGATGGGAGGACCGATGGACACAAAGGCCACTTTCCGGAGCACAGGGAAACAATGAGAGGAACAAAATGGCGGTGGAAGAGGGTGTGGGAAAGGGAAACAGGCAGCTGGCATCACTCAATGCAGAAGCGCACATGAAGGCACTCTAGTTCATCCCCAAGAAAATCTATTGCTCCATTTGGTTCGGGCGCACAAAGCGGGTCACGTTTTATCTTAGCATGTCTTTCGCTTTTCAATGACGAAGAATTTGTAACAAACGTTTTAGCTTCTGGTTCGATCCCGAACAATGAATGCTGGTTCGGCCGGACGAAGTGGGTTATCCCTTATCTTAGCATGTCTTTCGCTTCTAAAGGACGAAAAATTTGTAACAAACGTTTTAGCTTCTGGTTCCGTCCTGAACGGTGAATTCAGGGTCCATATAAGAGCGACTATTTTTAAACTCGGACTTCATTCGAAAGGGAAAGGGGTGATCGCAACAGAGAAAGGTGGAGCTCTGCTGCTTTACGAGAATTTAGGACTCTTCGGTGTAGGGTGTTTCTGTGTAGGACGTTTTGGTGCAGAATTTTCGGTGCACAGACTTTTTGGTGCATAGACAATCAAAATATGATTTTTGTTTCCTCCAAAGTTTTGTGGACCGCTATAAAAAGTGACCTCACAAAAGAGATAGAAAAACTTTCCCGAAGTAATCGATTAATTTGAAGGTTACTTTTATCCCGAACTTTGGGTGGCAGAAATACACATAAACGAATTTTATCACCGTTTTATTGATTTTTTTCGTGGTTGTTGTCTGGCCATTTACATTTTGGTGAGCTTCAATAGCAGTCGTCTTTCGAAGCTGTTGACTTAGAAAATACCGTTTTCTACTCACCAATGGCGAATCTTTCGGCGAGTTGACCGGGTCCCCCACCAGGACATGCAAAATTAGTTTTACATGTGACTAACATTAGCCATATATATCGACTTTTCTAAGGCATTTGATTTAGTTAACCAGCAGTATACTACTTCAAAAGTTACAATGCTATGGTATTCGGGGTCATGTACTCAATTTATTTAAGTCATATCTGGCTGAACGGAGACAATTTGTCAAAATCCATAATTCAGTTTCAACTATAAAAACAGTAACATACAGGGGTACCTCAAGGAAGTGTTTTAGGTCCTCTATTTATTCTATTTTCTAATGACATTGGAGTACAGTGTTCCAGAATGCACAGTAATAGCTTACGCCGATGACACTACATTATTTTTGAAAGGCACTACTTCTGATGATATCGAAAAAAAGGCGAATCAAATGCTCTCGCAGCTACATAGTTGGACAGAAATAAATAGATTACGTATTAACATAAACAAAACTAAGTGCATGCTGTTTCGAGCCAAAAACGTGACTGTTCATTCTAACCCAAATATCACCATAGCCGGGGAGGCAATCGAGATAGTAAAGTCATTCAAGATTTTAGGTGTAATCTTTTCAGATAATTTATCATGGAATGAGCACATAGAATACATACATAAAAAAGCCAGAAAAGCGGTTGGTACACTATCCCGGTACCGTACAGTTTTCACCTCATTTGTTAAGTTAATAATTTTTCACGGCCTCGTGCAGTCATATTTCCAATATTGTCACCTGGTATGGGGTACCACTACCATTCAAAATATAAATAAACTTCTAATTCTGCAAAAAATCTCTAAGAGTGGTTGCAAATGTGTCCTACTTTTCCCATACCGATGCTCTTTTTGTCCGTTTTAATGTTGTCAGGATAACACACCTACATCACTACCGCCTTCTAGTATCTTATAAAACAGCGCAAAAAAATAAACATAGTTGTTTTCTACAAATAGCAAATTTAAATAAAAATACTAGTGTTTACAACACACGGCGAAGTGAAGAGTGGAGTGTACCCACCCCCCGGACAAACTATGGACTGACATCGCTTACATACTTGCTTCCATCTTTCTTGAACAAGTTAAATGTTGAAACAGATTTTAGCCATAGGTTACCATTTGAAGCTTTAATGTTGATACTGTCAAAGTTGTGAACTTCAGGCTTCGTGTTGTATTGTGTACTGTGCCAATTGATATCATATGTTACATTAAAATCTTGTTATTGTCTTTTTTTTCTTTTTTTTTTAACTTGAAGAATGTTTTCACTTTAGATTTGATTTTTTGAACAAAGCCCTGTACGCGCGCTGCTGTCTTGGAGCTGGGGCCTTGTCAAGCTGCACATGCTGCAGCTTTTTGCCCCAGCTACCATCTTTCATGTGAAAGAGAAATAAAATGATTGATTGATTGATTGATTTATAGTGTGACAGGAGTTTGTGCAAGTTTGGCTGGTGTTGCATTTTAGAAAATTACCTCTAGAAATCCATATTTGCTATATGGTTTTATCGAATTACTGGCACCAAATGTTCGGCGAGTAACTCGGTTTTTTCGTTGTAAAACCTTGATCATTGCCTTGTTCTGAACTCGGCCATGGTTTCAGGTTCGCACTTTTAATGATATTAAAAAGTTAGTTTCTGTGTTATTCTGTATCTTTTAAAATTCGCTGGCTACGACCAGAAAAAAAAAACAGTGAGCCAAAAACGCTGCTTCAAAATTGAGTTTACCATTGTAGAGCTTACAAACTGTTAAAAAAATACAGTTGCAGATATAGAAATTCAATTGTAATCCTAAAAATAATTCAAGCCACATATTTACACCGGAATGCCGGGAAGTTCGTGTACCCGAAAAGTCCGTACACCGAAATGTCCGTGCACCGAAAAGTCCGTACACCAAAAAGTCAGTGCACCGAAAAGACCGCACAGAAACGCTCTGCACCGAGACTTCCTACACCGAAATGTCGGAATCCCGCTTCACGAGGGGTTCTCGTACACATTCAACAGAAAAAATAATGATACTTCTGATTTAATTTTTCGCAGACGAGGTACTGCAAGGCAAACGTAACAACCGATTTGGCTGCCAGTCGGATTATTGCTCGTTCAAGCCAGCATGCGCACGCGGGGGACTCAACTGAGATCAATTCCTGCTGCAGACTCGTCATATGATGAAAGGAAAAGCGGGTGAGTGCCAAAAACGTTTCTACGTTGAGTATTGTAAGATTTGTTTTTCTAACCATTGTTTTATGCCACAGTGGTAAGTAGTCGTAAAACTCCTATTCAGGAAATGTGGGCAATTGTTGAAATTTACATTTTACTACCGTCCTCTGTGCGCTCGATGTGACCAGTTGCCCGCGTGACGAGTTATCCTGTGACAAATGTTCCTATGTGACTAATCGTCCTGTGACCAATCGTCCTGTGACGAGTGCGCATGTGACGAATCGTCCTCATCCCCTCCATTCCTTCTAACACGTGCCATGTAAAAAAGGGAAAAAAAGCTATAAAAGCCAATCTCATACTTTTGTGTTTTTTGTTGTTCCTCTATGTGTACAAGGAATTGCTTTCATAGGACTCAGAATTTGTCATTTTAAATTTTATCAACCTACCTGCGTTCGAACTCTGTATTAAAGGGGTTCGTGTAGTAAGGTCAAATGTAGTTAAGACCGGTACTTTTAGGCCTTCTACTGACTAAGAAGAAAAAAAGTCCGAGGACACCTAAGCACTTTTTATAAGATGTGAATGCGTAAGCATGAATGTCCAAGGGCTTCGTTCTCTTGCTGCCTGAGAGCTTTAAATCGCGATCCGCTGGCGCCTCACGCTTCCGAATGGTTGTTCTGTCGCAGCTGCTCCTTCCCCCCGCCGTGTGTTCGTAGACTTGACAACGATGGTGGATTTCGCTGCCTGTCTCCTCGCTTGTTGTGCTGCGTTATTCCGCTCCTTAGTTCGTCTGCGGTGTACTTGCATGGACGGGCAGGCTTCGCTACTGCCGAGGTTGCGGCCATCGACGATGTGAATGCTTGAGGCGCCGCCATGTTCGTCGGCGTCGAGAGGAGCAGAAGCGGCCGAGAGCTCGCCACTGTGTTACTTTACCGGCGTGGGGCCCGCAGCGCCATGGGGTGGCGCTCCTTGAAACTATGATGCGCGCCAGCCGATGGGAGCCTATCCATCAAATCGATGCTACAGACGAAAGGCTTCATTTCATAAGACAGGGAAATTTAGGTTCCATTTGGAGCAGCTTCAAGAGCGGATAACGCCAGTTCGCTACATGAAACAGTTAATACTTTCGCATTAAAAATCCCGAAGACACCTAAGCACTTCTAATGAGTTTTGAATCCGAAAGCATGAATGCCGCTCTCCCGCTCCCTTAGTTCGTCTGTAGTGTACTGGCGTGGACGGCAACGTTTCGCTACTGCCGAGGCTGCCGAGTGCACAAAAAATTGGGTTGTGGGGATATTTATACAGCCTGTAGTTGGTCAGCCATTTAAAGTTGCGACGAGTCACTCGCTGTAGATGAGCAATTTAGCCAGTGCAGTACAACCACTAGCCTGGGGTCTTTAACGTGCACCACGCAGTAGTGATACACGACCGCACGCCGGTACGATGCTCATCCAGATCGAAACGGGCAGGGGTGGGGATTGAGCCCAGGATCCCTGGGTTCTGCAGCGCGAGCTTTCGCTCCACGTGCTCCGAGCTGGTGTGCGCTAGCCCACTCAGCCGCCGATCCCCCCGCCGAGTGCACACCCTCGTGAAGCGGCCGTAGCTCCCCCCCCCCCCTCCCCGCTCCGGCAAGCGGCGGTTGAGCGCACGCTCTCGTGAAGCGGCCGCCAATGGCTATCTAGGAGCTGTTTTGCTCAGCCAATGGGAGAATGGGTATTTCTTTCACGCTTTTTCTGCGGTAACAGACGCCGCCAGCTCCACTCTATGATGATAGTTAACGCTTTCGCATAAGAAAAAACAAAAAAACTAAAGCGCCGTTATACAAACATTTGAATGAACGAGTAAGAACGCCCACTTAATCCAATGACAGTACGCAATAGCCTTCTAAATGCTATTATAACGCTGTCCTTGCAGATAAAAAGAAATTCAAAGGAATTTAGAATAAACGCCATTGACACGCTTTCTGTTATTAAACGATAAAAGCTGGCTATCACGTACTATAGCACCGCTCATGCAGAAAAATTGAAGCTAAAACGTCAATCAGCTTTTTTTTTTTTGCACTTTGCAGGTAGTTTAGTTTTTTTAGCAATGTAGAACAGTGCCGTGAATGAATGAATCTTTCAATTTGGGATCGATGTACTCTAGGGAAATATAATAAGAGTTTCAAGGTCCAGAAAAAATGACACATCTGGAAATCTGCTTCATCGAATGTTTTTTATTACTCTATTTGTGACCGTGCTATACATTTTCAGTGCATAATTTTTATTGATTTATTTATGGATTTGCCGGGCGCCTATACAGAGGCCAAGGCAACTACAACCACCCAGTATGGCGTAACATAACATATAATAAACAAGGCAATGGCAAAAAGCATACTAGCAAACAAAAATACAGGTAAATCAAAAACTGGCACCACACTCTCAGTACGGAAAATGTCAAAATTTACAAAAAGAAAAACGACAACAACACTTGAATGTTGTTTAGTAAGACAATTCTAAAGCAATGTCCGGGGTTAATAGTGGAATTTTGTTGAATGTGGAGAATGTGGGTTAATAGTGGAATTTTGTAGAATGTCGGGCATTGCTTTATTGTTTCTTTTTGAGTTGGTCGGTTTGTGTCAAGTGCAACATAATCACTGATAGGTATGTCGCTCCGGCCGCAGGTTAATTGATAAAACAACTCTGTTGATTCTCCTACGCGCGACCAAGAGCAGCAGACTAGGTAGGCGAAAAAGCTCCGTAAGACCTCCTTTGTAGCACTTATCAATAAATCGGAGCGCGTTGTTTTGAACGTCTTCGATGGCGTTAAGGCATATTTGAGACCATGGATCCCATACAGTGAGTTCGTACTCTGATATGGGAACAATTAGTCTTTTGGTATGCTGCTAGTTTTGTTACCGGGGGCAGTGACGTAAGTTTCCCGCCGAGAAACCTCAGTTTTCTCGACGTTCTTTTTACTACTTCACTACTTTGTGAATTCCACGTCAGGCTTGGAGCTGAGCTTTGCGCCGAGTTACTTCGATTCATTGACTTTTTTCAATGGTACATTGTTAATGACGTAGGGGAAAGAAAGTGGCGGTATCTTTTTTCGGTAGCTCTCACGTGAACACATTTGGAAGCATTAAGAACCATTTGCCAATTCGTGCATCATGGTGATACTTCTGACAGGCATTCATGAAGGTTAATCTGATTGGTAATGCGTGTGACATATGTGAACAGGACGAGGTCGTATGACAGGTAAAAACGGCCCTGTACAGAAGGATGACTTAACTCGAGGTCATTAATAAAAACCAAAATTCAAAGAGGCCCAATCACGGACCCTTTCGGTACGCGAGACAAAACACGTGCTTTTAATGCGTTAGCATTAGAACGTTCGTTTTGACAAAAACCCGGCGATGTCTTTCGTTTTTGAGCGACGAAGAGAGAAGGAGAAAAAGGGGGAGAGGATGACGTGTGCGATGCTCCCATTGGTCTGAACCGCTGACGTCAGCACGTGTCAAGCTGTCCCTTCTCCCTGGCGCTGACAAACTGACAGTCACCACCGAGTTTCCGTCAAAACGAGCCCTTTCGTTTTCGGCAAAGTCAAGCGCACAGCTGATGGGGAGCCAGTGAGAAGGAGGGGCCGCGCAACACCTCCTAGTAGGGTTGTGCGAATATTCGAAATTTCGAATAGTAGTTTCGAATAATAGACTATTCGATATTCGCTTCGAGAAGAACTGCACTATTCGCGTTTTTCGAAGTGTTGACTGCGATGGGTTACCCCGTCGAGTGCGCTTCTTTCCCGAGCACCGGTGCATAGCGGAGAAGCAATCCCCGCGAAAGCGAGCTCCGCGGGTGTTGCTTCTCTGCATTACATCAGTGCTTGGTGAGAAGCGCACTGAACGGGATAACCCGCCGCGATGAAGACTTGAAAAACTATGAGTATTGCAATTGCGTGCTTGGAAGAAAAGCATACATTCAAAGCGGGATGATGCACGTGTGCCGGCTGAATTTGGGAATAAATGGAAACTTTGTGAATGTGTATATCTACATTGTAGTAAAAGTTTCAAAAATAAACTTAGGCAGAGATGCCCTTACAACCTGCGTTCAACATGTGCAATTATTTCTTTTTTAACTCGAGATTAAAGAAGGAATATTTTATCTCAACAAGATTTGTAAATTCAATCAATTGGGTATAGTCGGCAACATAGGTGTAGACTTCGGGGGGCAACGGGGCTCGTGCCCCCCCCCCTGGTAAGAGCCGGGGGGGGGGGCAGAGCCCCCCCCCCTCTCCCTTTTCGGGGTCGGGCCATGATCCTTACCGAGACGCTGTTTACGTGGCATGTAACGAGCTTCTGAGTGGCATGCAAACAAAATAACGCCCACGTTGCCTTTATTGACAAAATACATGGGAAATGGAATCCCAGCGTGCTTTCGCTAGCTTCAATCTCCAGTTCTGGCGAAAAGATAACGCGCAGCAACACCCCCCCCCCCCCCCCGGAGAACTTCTCAGCCTGCCCCTCCGGGAAAATGGAAAGTCTACGCCGCTGGTCGGCAATCTCTCTAGGATTCATTTTATATACAAATCCGTCATTTAGTTGCCATCCCAAGACATCAGACCTTATGAAGACACAGTTCAAAAATATAGATAAACTTAGCTTATAAATGAACAGCTGGAACAGCCTTCACTAGTTTAGCTATGTTTTCGTCAGAGCATTACGCAATGGTAGTGAAAGGCGTGGAAAAACTATTCGACATTCGAATCTAAAATATTCGGCCAAAACCAGTATTCGCTTCGAATTCGCTTCGAACTCAAAATCCACTATTCGCACAAGACTACCTCCCTAGATAGCAGAAGCCGTTTAGTGCTCAACGAAATGGCGTAATCAGAAAAGGTCAACGCTAGACTCAGATTGGAAATGAGCACTGCGTCAGCGCTCGGTTTCGAGTCAAGTTTGAGCCTAACACTGACGTAATTGTCGTGTCTAATCAGTGTCCAGCGTTGGCCTTCTCTGATGATGCCATCTCATGCAGCACTACGGCTTTGTTATCTAGGCGGTGTTGCGCCACGGTGCGGTGGAATGCGGGCGTGCTCAGTTGCCGCTCCCGCCGTCGCCGGTTGTTCTTCGCTCTGGGCTTTCGTAGTAGCGATGCGTGGGCTGCGATATGTGCGTGTCGTTGAAACGATGGATGCGGTTCCCTCCACGGGTGATAGGCATGCGGTTCATTCCATGAGTGATATGGATATGGTTTCTTTCCAAGAGTAATGTGTATGACTGTATCCAACGGCGTCGACGTACCCTGGCGGGCAGAATACAGAAAAAGGGTGAAAAAAATTGCAACAGCAAGATCCATGTGGCGTACGCAGGATTTCATTTCAGGGGGGCTTGATTCAACGAGAGTAAAGGGGGACAAGATAAAAAGAAAAGAAAGTTTTTTTCCTAATAACTATGCATTCTCTTCTATTAAGTAATTAAAATAAAGTTGTCATTTGGTTTTGGGATGATTATGATACATAAAAATGATGCCCCCGGAAATTCCCCACCAGGAAGGCATTTTCATTTTACTTTTTTATTTACAAGTCACGTCAAAAGAAAACACCAGAGTTAGCAGAAAACAAGAATCATAAAAACAAATATTTTGTAAAGCACGACTCCAATGCATGAAGCCTCCAGTCAGCAGGGCTGATAAAACAATGATGCACATGTAGAAACGCGGAACACCTTGATGGATAGACAATAAACAGTGAAAGCTGCTCCACCCATAAATTACTCCCTATCTTAACCTGATCTAACTGACAAAAGTCCACGTGATTTGTCTCGTCGGTGTCGATTTCTAAGGTTTCCCGAAGTCCGCTCACAAAATAATAATAATAATAATAATAATTTTTATTTGCACGAGAAAGTTTGCCCACCAGCGTCGCGCAAGGCTAGACAGAAAGGTCAGCACCCTTACGCATGTGCGCCTGCTAGCCCGGGAGTAGGTGTAAACATAAACAAACAGTAGTCGTAATTCACAAGATAAGAATAACAAATCTGTACGCGTGGAAACAACTAATGATCAGAACCCAGAGGGGAAGATAAAACGACTGGTCGCGGCCCCAACCCACCCCCACGCAGACCACGGCGGAGGCCCCAGCCACAAGCCCAAACCCGCGAGCGCACCGCTGTGTGTGGCATCCCGCGCTGCCGAGCCTCGCAACCGCGGCCCCCGCCACGCCCCGCCCCAAGGTGACACGAAGCACGCGCGAAGACCCTTGGGTGAACTCCCCTACGGGCCATTAACTCGTGAAGAGATGCTGGCCATATCGTCTCGCATAGCCATGCGGGATTCCCCCCCGCCCCCGCGGAAGAGGCTTGCGCTCCTCAGCGGAACAGAGAAAAGTCATGCACCCGACGCGAAAGTCAAGCCAAGTCACACAGCGCAACAAAGGGACGATGTAAAATGGTTTACACACTCACATATTGCAACTTGGCCCCTTCGTCCTGAGGCGGCAGGTCGCACACTCGCGCCCCTATCTCGCGCGGTTCTCAAACTGGCGATGACAACTTCCGTACTCGAACCTGGAGCCGCAAATCCCGCCTATTCAGGCGCCTCATATTCACTTTGCTAGGACTTTTTCCCGCCATTCGAGGAGCCACATCAGATATCGCTCTTTTTAGACCAATGGGAGCCACGCGGTACAAAACAAACAGACAATAATAAAATCCAATTAAGAAAAGGACACGTGCCTAGACCCCCGAAAACTCCCAAAAACCTTCCTCGCCCTAACTGTCGACCGTCAGCCGGACAGCGCTTCCAAGAAAAACCCCCGTCAAAGCAAGAGCAGTACCGACGCTCTTTTCAAAATAAAAAAAGGCTACAAAACATCGAGAGGCTCTGCTGCGCTCGAGCGAAGCACAGCGCATGGTACGCACCCAGAGCGGGGGTCCTCGAGGAACACAATAGACCCACAGCTATATTACCCGGCCATCAAAGAGAATGCAGGGATTGGTGTTCCACGCGCCGCACGTGCTGGCCTCCGCCCAGTGGTAACTTTTCCAAAGCAAATACCTAAAACAAATGGCATCTGGCACGCGCGTTCGTTAACGCTTTGCTTTGGTCATTTACTGAATCTTTTATACGGGGAAGGCGTGCACGTGCGGCGCGTGGAACACCAATCCCCGCAATCTCCTTGACGCTTGGGTAGTTATCGGCAAAATGGTTTATTAAGACAGGGGACTCGGGCTTTGTGGCGACGATAAACCAGCTTTGGCGGCTCCGCGAGAGGGACATGTGTGGGCACTCGCGAAGCATTAAAAGTATAAGTAAAGGAATATATTTGTTAATTTATTATTTCAGTCATACTAGATAAAAGAAGTTAAAACTACGCATACTTTATTGTGTTTATTATGGCATAAAATGGTATACAGTATCCCTTCCTTTATTTCCTTATTTTGCTTGCTGAACTTCTCCACGAAGTTCGATATTGATAAACCCGAGAGTTAGTGACCTCGCCGACTCCCCCCTCCCCCCGAAAATTTCGCGGGGGCTTCTTCCATAGAGTTATTATAATGTCCGAGGTTCAACTGGTGCTTATAAAGGACGCAAATTGAAGCAGACGCAACCAGTCCAAAATTGACTTCCGTACGTGCATTTCTATGGAAAAGTGAGGGCATTTTCTCCTTGCGCTCGATCATAAGAGCAACATCCCAAATAATTCGTACGTACTAGGTAGCTTGGAAACACTTCGGTCAGGCCGACGAAATAATTGGTCAGTTACGGTGTTTTTCTTCGAATTCATCGCATTAAAAACGGTACTAAAACGGCCTCTTACGTGTATTTTTGTGCACTCTTGGGACACTGTAAGCGCGAACACGACGTCGGCGCTTTTCAGCATGGGGGATATACGTGCAAAACGAACGCAGAAGAACATCTTGAAATTAAGAAAGACGGCAAGAACTACGCAGTAACACTGGATCAGTAAATATACGTGCATGTAGGATCAAAATCTATTCTTGATTTTAACAAGTAAGTACTGCTTTATTCTTTCGTTTGAGCGAAGCGTTTGTTCTACGTTCAAAATATCACCCGCACGCTCGAAATCTTTGAGAACAAGTCTGGATAAAGCTGCCCGGCCGAGAAAACAATAAGAAGAGACACCTTTCATAGCCCACGGTCTTTATTCTCGCCGTTTTGAATGTTTCTTCTATCCGCTCATGCACGACGGGGTTATTTTCATATAGTGACCGGACTGGCATATTATCAATATACAGCCGTCACCGAATGCTGGTGAGCCTTGAACACGCACTTCATATTCCTTTTCGCTTTGTAATTTTGCTTCGGAATCGTCGCTTGTTTTTACACACCTGCTGCGGAACACACGTTTGGGACTGAAATGTAGCGAAGTTAAATCGCTCACTGATGAAGAAAATGCGCTAACTAAAGCAATTACGCTTTAAATGTTAATTAAGACACATACCATTCGCAAGAGCGAAATAACCAAAATGTTCCGTGTTGGCTTCGCTTAAGAGGCAAATGCACGCGTTTTCCCATAGGAATGTACAGGAGCACCGCAAAAGTAGACTGTTGCTGTCTGCTTTAATTTGCGTCACGGAAGTCGCATAGACACTAGCGCCAGTTGAACCTCTAGCGTACATTATAATAACTCTTTGGCTTCTTTCACCCCCCCCCCCCCCCTCTGTGTACGCTACTGGCAAGATCCACCGGAAGGGAATTTAGAAATTCGTTAGCCTGACCCTTGGGAAACGCCACGCAAGTCCCCCTTATAAAACGCTAATACCAATACTAAACGGTAAAACGGTCTTTAAATCAACCGCAAACTTCGGTTTCTTAACTCATCGCGCTACGATTTTGTGCATCGTTGACCCGCAGATGGTGCATTTTTTGTGTAAAATTTGCGAAGAGGGAGCTTACCGGAGGAAAAAGTAAAGAAATAAAATTTTCAGCTCCTATGGAAAGGCAGCGAGCCACCGGTCTTCAAACAATACGGCGCCGCTTCGTACGGGAGACAAGAGACGGCGCAAGCAATCACGACGCCAACTGCCGCCTACGAACGAGCATACGACGCCGAGAGCCGGCGTCTTAGCAGACGATCTTTCCGACTCAAAAGTGGCGCGAGCTTTTTGATATCAGTTGCCAATGTATTGTTTTATAATTCTTACTAATCAAACACACTGAATGGATACAATCGATTAAAAAATGGATTGTCGGGTTATTTTGATTGTTTTTTTCGTGGTACTCATGTCGTCTGCTTTGCAGTTCATTGTTGTTACGGTGCCTGTTTTCTGGTTCTGCGACTGTCGCCGCCTGCGGAACGCGCCGCTTTTAAGTCGAAAAGATCGTCTGCTAAAGACGCCGGCTGTCGGCGCCATAAGCTCGTTCGTTGGCAGCAGTTGGCGTCACGACCGCTTGCGCCATCTCTTGTCTCCCGTTGCGAACTAGCGCCGTATTGTTTGAAGACCGGTGGCTTAGCTGCGTTTTCGCAGGAGCTAAGCCTTTTTCTTTCTTTACTTTTTCCTCAGGAAAGCTCACTCTTTGCAAATCTTACCAAAAAAAAATGCAGCATCTGTGGGCAACGCTGCACAAAATCGTAGTGCGATAGGTTAAGAAACCGAAGTTTGCGGTCGATTTAAAGAGCCTGGCCGCTACTTGGGACACCCAGTAGATAAAATAAGCTAGGAGATATCAAAATGTTACTTTTGCTCGTAGCTACAACATGCAGTTGATAGGAGCAATAATCTTTCGTCTGCAGATTTTATCATGTGACTTTTCAGTACTCCTTACCTACTGTTTTCCAAATATAATACATAAAAAATTGTCTGCACAACTATGCTCAGATTAATGTTTGCAATCTGACTCCATGTGCCGCAGTTGGAAACCGTTTTATATCTATGTCAGTTGTAGTTACACAAAAAGCAAGGTACACCAAATTGCTTAAGATGTTTTAAAGAATTGTTGAATATATAATACAAAAATTGGAGGCACATTAAAATACCCACACCGACGAGTGTTCTATCACTTCATATCATTGTTTGATTTCGGTTGCTGCGCAGAGTTTACGTCCTTCAGTGACGTATGCAGTCAACCGTGCACTTGTTAATGACGGAGTGCCTCTGGCACTCGTCGTAGCTTTTGAGGTTAGCTCGTGGAGTATGGCTGAGAAGAATATTGTGATAATTAACGTACAGCTTTATGCCACACGATGCCCACAAAATGAAACCACTCGTTTTTTATTAAAATATTTCAAATACAACTTCATGAGCAAGAAAAAGTCACGTTTGAAGTGTTAAAGTAAAACTATTAACGTCTTGCATGGGCGAACAAATGTTAAATCATGAAGACCATCTTGCGTGAACGCAAAACAAAATATTTATGCCTTTATTTTCTGTTTTCTTAGCCCTACGGGGCTATGGCATGTCTACAAAATATATTACTTGACACAGTGACGACCAGGTTGTTTTAATAGTCACAAGTACACAACAAACTAGAAGCACATAACATGGTGCAACAACACGGTCTCGACGTTGTCGAGTGCTAACAAAAACCATAATCTTATTTATACAACTTTTAAAAGTCATTTACTCGTTTCAAGGCATTCGTCTTTCGTAAAATAATATTACAAATAATTTTTGCAATAACAACCTTGGTAGAAGTGCATATGTAATGTGATATTACAGATAGATGACTTCGGTAACGCTCGTTTTGAATCATCTTGCGACTTCTGAGATATTGAAATAGTAACGTTAATTGTAACCCTTGACAACGCTCGTAGAAAATTTGTTCCCTCGTGTTTTTGGCAATTCCGACCAGTGTTATACATTCTGAAACATTCCTACACCCGTTTTCACCTAAAAAAAAGCAAGTTTTGCGCATTGTTCATATGATCGTACGCGGCGACAAGTAGTTCTTACGATATTTGGTTGTCGAAGAGAAAAGCGATGCTCTCGGCGTTTTGGATCGTGTACATCTTGATAAGATAATATATATCTAGTCTAAAATTCACCTACACATATCTTAATTATTCACACAAAGGAGTAAATTAGTAGTGCTCTGCGATTGTTGAGGTGAAAACGGATAAAAAGCTTTCTTAACGAGTTACAAAAACAAAACAAAAACAAAGTGAGACTTTAAGAATGAAACAACAACAACAACAACAACAAAAGGAACAACCCCGCCAAAAGAGCAGATCTGAAGAATGAGAAGAAGGAAGTTGAAGCAGAAAAGAATAAGTGAGAGCACACTCTCTGATAAAGACAGAATCCCAGTTGTGACGGGGAGAATAAAAATAACCAAGCAAAGATATACAAAAAATGTCCCAGTTTTTAGAGGTGTCGTAAATTCAAATTAAAAAAATTAAATATGTTGATGGACTCCTGAACATGGACGTCGTTTCGGGAAGATGCAAGTCGACAATAAGGCACTTGATGGAGGGATACTGCTGATATCGCTAAAAGGAACGTGAACCAAGTGAACGATAGTGAGAAACAAATCGATCGACATCGGGTAGCTGCCTTCATGGTTTTTCCAGACATATAATGATTCTCACATTCTCACTTATTAAATTGTCTCACTCCAGTGGTGATAAGGCGTGATATCAGTTATTTGTGGCATTTTCCTCTCTAGACTTGTACCCGACAATTTTTTTTCTTGCTTTGTGTCTCGAGTTGTAGTTTTCCACATATTGAGCGTCTGGTCCTCTGCTATTATCCAAACCTCGCTTGACACATTCACCCTAAACAATGAAGGCACATACGGCCAAAACCTCGCCTCCTGATATACAAAATGTATGTTTATGCTTTACACTGTCTTTTTTTTAGCCGTCAATGCAACATAAATGCGGTCTTCGCAGGTGAGTTATACGGTCGATGAAGCATAATAGGAGGCTAATCGTCACAATGTCAAGTAATTAACTAGTATTTTGTCTATCAACTTTTAATTAGTGAAGATAAACATATCGTTCCAACCACAAACTTGCTGAGCGTCATCTAATCCTACTGAATCAGTAAACTTTAGAAAGTATTAAAGAGCGCGGGAAGCACCGTGGCGCACTAAAGTTCCTACTCGTGCAGCAGGCGCAAGGCTCTGGGTGCAGAAACGAGCCCTCGCGGGTTTTGTCTCTTACCTCGCGCGTTTCCGCAACGGCAGTTTTGCACCTGTTGCACAGTGGTAACTGTAGCGCACTATCGTGCTTTCCAAGCGCTCTATATATTTCTGAAATTTACAGATTTCAGTGATTGTCAATGACTCTCAGCGAGCTTGTGTTTAATACCATATAATTATTTTACAAATTAATAAAAATAATTGAATTAACAATTTATAGTTCATTAGTCGTCTTATAGTGTCAAATTAGCTTCTGTCCCCTGGCCATATAACTCACCCGCACAGACCGCATTAGCGTAGCTTTCACGGCTTTTCTTTAGAACAAATCTGTGTATCCTAAGGCAACACCCTGCATACTTCTACTCTTTCACACAGACGGAAGAAACATGAAAACAAATTCCGCCATTTTTACAGCAGCAAAAAAAAAATGTACCCAGCACTGATTCTCGTTTGGCTTTCATTGTTCGAGCTAGCCTAACCAGTCTTACGCTCTATCAAAAGATCGAATGTAAGCGCTAAGGACATAGCGGCGAAAGCAAACAGACTGACTTTAGAGCCTCTTGGCAAACTCACATTGTTAAGCCAAACTAGAATGACACCATTTTACCCAAGGAAGCCGTTTGGAGTTACAAAGATTTCGAATTACCAGATGATGAACGTGCAACTTCAGAGCGATGCGAGTAGTCAATAGTTTACTTAAAAGACGTACTTCTCTAGTGAGATCAAAGTGAGATTACATATACCTTTCTTTACTTCTTAAGATGCCCGCTCACTTGACATAAAATACGATATGAACATGCGTTTACACTGTAGATGATGAGAATGGAATGCAATATCACAGCTAAGACTGCCACTGTAATCAATCGTCTTCGTCTCTGTGATACGAAGGATTCACTTGGCCGCTGATGTTGTAAGGTAACGTAACGGATGCGGGGTTGCGCTTGTTGAATTTCCACTCTTTCCACTCCTTAAAGACTTGCGGGTCCCTCGGACCGTATGAGGGAGTCGGAGAGAACGTTGTTCTCAGTTTCTGCAATAAATAAAACGAAGAAATGCATTAAAACCACCAAGTACACTATCGCGTGTGTCCCTCCGATCGGGAAGGAAACACAAAATAAAAAGAAACAATATGTATCCTTATTTCCCTTCCCCAATAAAGTCACGAACACCATCGCACCTGAAGAGCAACCTGCCCATGTATTCATTATTCGGAATGCGAAAAATAACTGCATTATCCGCCTGCACGAAAATAATATAATAAAAGAAAGAACTCGTATTAGTATTGTTGCGTTTACGCAATACGTATAACCCAAGGCGGTTTAACAAGGACGACAGAGATCCGTCGTGGCTTCTTTCCTTTCGAAAGCCTATAACCTTGAAAAAAGTTCCGGCTAAAAGACAGCTCTTTCGTGAAGTAGTTTCTATTTGACAGGGCTGAGAATAAACGAACCGACACGCACGGCGAGAAATGCTTTGAGTATTTCGCCAATTTGAGAACGCTGTCTTTAGAATAATTTAATTTTGTTATCTTTTCATAAAAGGTTTTACTGCTCTTACTTTAGTCGCACAACCAGATACCACATAATAGGGTAAATATCTACGAGTATAATGTCTTCGGAGTTTACGGATTTTTGCTAAGGTATGAGCAACACCAAGCGATGACGTCAGCATATGCAGCGGGAAAATCGAGGGCTCTGGATTTTTTTCCCTTAAGACGGTATGTTAAGTATTTCTTTTTGTAGATATGTTTTGTGACACCCAATTCCCAATTCCATCAGTGTAGGAGATCATGGGGTGCTCGGTCATACTAAAACATTTCAACAGGTGACATGTTCTTCATTTGCTTGAACAAGAACCACGTGTTTATAAGCAAAAAAGTTTCGTCACCGGCTGATAAAGAAGGTTCTCAGCATTTTTGTTTTTGTGCTTTGGAATATATATATAAAATATAAAATATTTTATGTTCCAAGGTATTTACATATTTTTTTTTCACAATGAACCTACATCAAATCTAGACTACGTAACTCGGAAAATAACACTGTGAATAGCTTAAATTAGAGCGCCACATTTGCACCCTCCGTAAATTCACTCATACCTCAAGTACGTTTGAGCCTTTTGCGTTGACGAAGGTGATGATCATCCAAAGTACTATCTGGCCGACGGCAATGCCGGCCAAAATCCAACCGATTGTCTG